>JAMWET010002770.1:5000-20000 GCA_024036415.1 Prochilodus magdalenae | reverse complement strand
CTGGGTGTTCACCTAAACAACAAACTGGACTGGTCAGTCAACACCACTGCACTTTACAAAAAGGGCCAGAGCAGACTCTACCTACTGAGGAGACTGAGGTCATGTGGAGTGCAGGGAGCACTCCTGAGGGCCTTCTTCGAAACAGTGGTGGCATCTGCCATCTTTTACGGAGCGGTCTGCTGGGGCAGCAGCATCTCGGCGGCAGACGGGAGGAGACTGGACAAGCTGTTAAAGAGGGCCGGCTCTGTCCCGGGAAGCCCCTTAGACCCAGTGCAGGTGGTGGGAGACAGGAGGATGTTAGCCAAGCTGGCATCCATGCTGGAGAATGACTCCCACCCCATGCATGAGACTCTGGCAGCACTGGGCAGCTCCTTCAGCTGCTTCACCCCAAGTGTGTGAAGGAGCGGTATCGAAGGTCCTTCCTTCCTGCTGCTGTTAGACTCTACTCTACTCACAGGACCACACACACACACACACACACACACACACACACTTAACTATACACACTCACAGAACCACACACACACAACTACACACACTCACAGGAAATAGAGTTGTTTTCTATGTAGCATAATGTGCAATGCTAACAATGTGCAATATCTTTCCATTCAGGTCAGGTGATTGGCTGGGCCATTCCAGCAGCTTTACTCTCTTTCTCTGAAGCCGACTGAGAGTGTCCTTGGGTGTGTGTTTGGGATCATTGTCTTGCTAAAGTTTCCAGCCTTCTTCATCATCCTGGTAGACGGCAGTAGGTTTTTATTAGGAAGGTCTCGCTACGATTGTCCATTCATCCCTCCTTCAGCTATATGAAGTGTGCCAGTGCCGTTGGTGCCATCAATACATACACTGTATATATCCAAACTGTCAATTTAATATATCTTTATAAATATACTGTATATTCTATGGGAGCGTCTGGGAGCGCCTGGTTCGGATCATGAACTCTTATCTATGGATCGACTCCATCTTGCAGTTACTCCATCCTGGATTAATCATACTGGATCTAATGGATGTTCTAAAGCCCCTCCTCCTGTTAGTTCTGTCTTTCCCTTCATCCGGGTTTGACCTGAGGAGGTTGGGTTCCGACCTTGAGCCTGGTTCCTCTTGAGGTTTCTTCCTCAGTCAAAAGAGTTTTTCCTTGCCTCTGTTGCCTCTGGCTTGCTCAAGGGGGGCTTGGACCCGGCCCCACCTCCCCATCTCTGAACATTAACTCCATGTTTTTCTTTTTATAACAAACTGGTTTCCCGTGAAGCTGCTTTGAGACGTTGGTTGTAGAAAGTGCTATACAAATAACTATTGATTGATTGATTGATTGATCTAGACCATACTTTCTTCTGTGTTAAAGCCGTGTACACACCGAACCACAGAGAGCACACTTCCGTACAGTTTAACACTCTTTACTTTCAATTAAATACAGTGACACACATTTCAGAGCGAACGCCAGAGATAACCTAGTCCTGTGTGGAAGATGCATAATCTTATTTCCTCTAGAAAATCAGCAGCACGTAGCGTAGGTCACACTCTTGCATAAGTATGTATGAGGCCGAGGCGGGCAAGCAGGAGCCGACACTGTGCTGCCCCGCTCACGCCCATTTCTCTCCCTGAGTAAAATTAGAAAGAGGAAGTGAGCAAGGCCTCATGTCCTGAAGGAGGAGAAAACCCTAATGGAAAACACATGACCCTACTGCGTGGCACTGAGGACTACACGGTGTGACCACCAGGGGGCAGTGGCAGACTGCGAAAGAGGGAAGAGTCCTATGAGTCACTCTGAGCTTCTCCCCCAGCGTCAGGGTTTATTCTCATACAGCCTCCATAAAGACCCCAACACTATACCCACCAATACTGCACACCAGGGAAGTGAGAGCTGAATAAACTGAACACAGTAGCGTTTATTAGAAATGGGCTTTGGGGCCTATAGGGTGTGGACAGTCCTCTATTAAAATTAGACATATTACTACTTTTATTAATCAAAGTAAAAAAAAAAATGTTGTCCATATGAATGTATATACAATATATTTACTAATACATATATAACTATACAATTCATACAAGCATAATGCAACGGCATAAATATTTATAAAATAGCTATTTATATTTATATACAGTATCTATACATATTTATACTACAATACTTTTACATAAATATATATATACACACACGTTTCATTTTATTGTTTCATCTTAATGTCATATATATATATACATATATATATATATATACATGAGAATATAAATTATTATATAATGATTATGGTTAATATAATGATAGTTATTATACATAACTGTATAATTATCATGCCTATAATATTATATAATAATAGTACAACATAATGTAATTTGATATAATTAAAATATTTAATTTTAATTTTCCAAATGTTAATTTCGTTTCCATATAGATATAGAAGATTTACAGTATATATCACATATATCACGTACATACACATTTTATATATATATATATATATATACTTAATTGTATATATTTTATTTATTTTATAATTATATATGTAATTATATATGTAATTTTATATATATATATATATATATATATATATAAATAAATAAAAATATATTAAAAAAAATATATATATATATATATATATATATATATATATATATATATATATATATATATATATATATATATATATATCCCACGCGGTTTCATATATGTATGTATATGTATATAGTGTGTGTATAGATGTGGAGAACTGCAGGTCTTATTTACAGCCAGAGAAAAATCTGACGCAGTCAGAAAGGAGGAGAAGCGGCACTGCAGAGATGTAGAGAGCAGTCCGCTATGGCGGAGCGCGGGGGGGAGGGGTGCAGACGGAGGCGAGGCGGGGGGCAGAGGGGCAGTTTTACACTGTAACCAGAGAGGGAGGGGAGAGAGAGTGGAGGAGGAGGGGGGGAGGACACAGCGCTTCCTCTCCGTAAAGCACACACACACCGACTGGGAAAGAGAGAGAGAGAGAGAGAGAGGGAGGGAAAAGAGAGGGAGAGAAAGAAAGGAAATTGAGGAGCAAAAAAAAAAAAAGAAAACCCACCCCACACAGACACACACAGAGCACCGCCGCGAGCCGACCTCTTTGTTTTACTGAATCGCTGTTTAAGGCGAAGGAAGGACTGAAACGATGACCAGCCTTTCCTCATGACAGCCATCTTTACAGCCAAAGGTGGTGCGGTTGGGTATTTTTGGGATTGTTCCCCCTCCTTCTTCTTCCAGGCTAATTTTCGCTGGGAATAGGAAGCGCGTTGAAGGAGAAAAAGAGCCCCCACGCTGCCCTTCTCCCCTTCTTCCGCCGAGGTAGGATGTGGAGCGCGTTCGAGGAAAAATAGCCCGATTAGCTGCACTGGCGCAGGGAAAAGGAGGAGAAAATCTCGGAGCGTGTGCATGTGTGGCGTTCAGCTCGTTTCTCTATCTGCGTAACCTTTTCGCTCCTTTCCTTCGTGTGCTCTGCCTCTCCGGCTCGTAACCGCTGGGAAGCGCTTTCCCCTCTTTATGTGTTTTCCTCCTCCTCGGCTCTGCTGCAGAGGTTGAGGCGCAGGCTAAGGCGCCGCTGCTCGGTAAGCTAATCTTCCCTCATCTATTGGTGGTTTTTGTTGGGGGGGCGAGCAGGCCCGGTATGAATTGGCACCGAATGTGACATTAAATCCGCTTAGGCTTCGACGTGGCGACGATAGAGGCGATTTTAGACCCATACCCAGCGGTTTGGAGGCGGCTAATGCGTCAGTTTTTGCCCCCGCGCTCCTGGTGTTTTTTTAAGCTGCATTAGCTCCGCTGAGGCGCCGCTCGACCTCGGAGGAAGAGAAGAAGAAGAAGAAGCGCCAGATCGACTTAGGACCGTTAAAAAAAACAGGGGGGCTCAGACAGCGAACGAGAAGACCTCGAGATATAAGCCCACCCTAGCTGGAAGACCGTGGGCGGACTTCAATGTTAATGTCGACCGACGTTGCATCCATCATGCTGCCCGTGGCTCGGGGGATAATGGACCGGGACAGAGAGCTGGACGCAGCCGCAGCGGGGCACCCAGGCCCGGCCAGCGGAGCCTCGACCGTGCGGGGGATGAAGCGTGGAGATCCGGAGCCGGATGGCCAGAGTGCTGCTGCCCTCGGGGACTCTGTGGGGGCTGAATGCAAAAGACCCCGCATGGACGGCAACGCAGGAGACATGGGGCAGGTAAGCCTGGAGAACCATTCACCACCACCACTGCTGTTACTGTACACGATGCTGTTGTTTTTCACACCGTATGCGAGCCAGTCCGAGCCCCTGCATGAGGCTAGGAGGGAAGGGAATAGGCTGGGGGTGCTAGAGGAGCAGGATTGGGAAACACAGGTCAGAGCCAGTGCTCTAGCTTCATGGAGAACCCCGCACTGCTCCTGTTGGTGCTCCCTCCACTGCAGAGCATCAGCTCATTTCCAGGCCCTGCATGAAGTTACATTGTGCTCCTGCAGCAGGGGCAACTACTGAGATGTGGGATACTGTAGGAGCAGGGTTGGGAATATCTGGCTCATTTGGTGCAAGCGGTCTCCTCTTCCCAGTTGTACTCTCCGATTCAGTGTGTATTGCATTTCCATGTATGCAAACCCTTAGCGCAGATTTCCAAGCCTTTCGGTGAGTTTATAAGGATGGTTCAGCAGGGTATGGGCTGAAATGTGGAAAACCGTAGGAGCAGGATTGGGAAAATCTGCCTCATTTCTCGCTAGACCAGTGGTCCCCCCTATGGTTTACTCTTGGAACCTCCCTGTGTTATTGATTTCAGTGTTTCCCCCTTTTGCAACACCGCTGAATCAAACTAGAGCATCATTCCAGAGCCCTTTGATAGCTCTAAAATGATATATAATCAGGAAAACTACTGAAATGCGGAATGCTGTAGGAACAGGATTGGGAAAATCTGGTTGATTTCACTCTGTTAGCCCAGTGGTCCCTCTAAGGTTTGTTATTGGAGCCTCCCTGCATTGTAGAGTTCAGTGTTCCCCCTTCACAGCACAGCCGAATCAAACCATAACCTCATTTCCGGGCCCTTTGATATGTTCAGATGATGTGTCAGCAGGGAACGGACTGAAATGTGGGATACGGCAAGAGCAGGATTGGGAAAATCTGGTTGATTTCGCTTATTTAGACCGGTGGTCCCCCCTAAGGTTTGTCTCCGGAGCCTCCCTGTATTGTGGAGTTCATTGCAGCACGGCTGAGTTGAACCCTAACCTCATTCCGGAGCCCCTTGGTACGTTTGAAACGATGCCTCATCCGGAAAAGTACTAAAACGTGGGATACTGTAAGAGCAGGATTGGGAAAATCTGGTTGCTTGCAGATTTTAGGTCAGTGGCCTCCCCCCTTTTCCAGTTCTGCTCTCCGATTCCTCATGTGCTGCTCGTTCTTGTGTTGTTTCCACTGACTCAGACCAGCATTTCATAAACCCTCAGTGAGTTTGAAAGGGTCCAGCAGGGAATCCACTGAAATCTGAGGGACCGTAGGAGCGGGATTGGGAACGCTCTGGCTTGGTCTTCCTATTTTTGTTGTCCTTTAAAGTGGTCCACGCAGCTTTGCTTAGGGAGAAGAACCTTGGACTGGGCTAAAATGGTGGTCCTGCAGTGGGGAAAAGTCGGAATGTGCTGGACAGGGGTTCTGTGGGATCGGGAATGGGGAAAATGTGACTTCATTTATTGTTTTAGGCCAGTGGTTCCCCCTACTTCGGCTCTTGGAATCTCCTTGTACTACACGCTCCAGTGCTGTCCCAGTTGCAGTGCAGCTGATTCAAACCAGACGCTCACTTCAGAGCCCCTTTTGCAAGTCTAGAATTCAGTTTCAGCAGGGAACAGTCTGAAATGCGGAATACCGGAGGATCTGGACGGGGGAAAATCTTACTCAGTCAGTTTTTTTATTGTCCTGTTAGACGAGCGGCTCAGTTTTGCTCCCGGAGAAGAACTCCGGGCTGCTGGTTTCAGTGTTTCCCCGTCACTGGGGTGCATTAACTAATTAACGTTGACTCATTTCCAAGCCCTTTATGAAGTTAAAGTGCTGCAGCAGGGAAAAGAGATATTCGAGACCAGAGTAGCGTAGGAGCAGGATCGGAAAAACGATCTTCCCTTCCAGAACCAACGGTTGGCCCCGGTTTGGTGTTGGAGTGTCTGTGTACTGAACATTCTTGGTGTTCTCTCCACTGCAGCGCAGCTAATTCAAACCATAAGTTGGTCTGGGAGCCCCAATGGAAGTTTAAAGTGGCATTCCATCAGGGAAAGAAACCCGAGGTAGGATCGGGAAGCCTTAAGACACGGCACGGTGCTTTGTCTCCACTGCAGCAAAAGCTGATTCGGCTCATAAGCTCATTTCTGAGTCATTAGTGGGGCTTTAAACGGTGCGGCAGTGAAAGTGTGTGGAGGATATCGGAGCCAAATTGGGAATCGTTGTTTTTATGGCTCTTAGGCTTCCACCAGACCGGGCTGTTTGAACAAGGAGACACGGACAACAGTACTGGGGTAGGGATACTCGATGGGGGGTCTAGAGGAGCAGCAAATGGCTTGTGAACGTCCCATTCATTTGCTGAGCACGCGGGGGTTGATGCACCACTCGTCTGTTCACGTTGAATAAACAGATCTACATACGCGCCTCTAGTTCTGCGCCCGGGCCGAGCCGGACGGCGCTCGGAAGTGGGTTGAATTTGCTCGTACGTTATCGTTTTGCACCAGCCGCCTCTGCCTCCTCGGCGTTCCCGGCGGAGACTGCTCCGCACGCGAGTGTGTCAGATGGATTTATCTCTGATTTCGTTACAGCAGGGTGTGCATCCTATACGGAAAGAGAGCGGAATTACTGGAGCAAATAATTATATTAAAAGTGATGTGCCCCCCCCCCTCATGCCCCCCTCCCCCCATTCCCGTCCTAATCCGGGGCGGCATTGCGCCGGCTGTGTGTGAGCATGACCCATGGCAGAATCTTCAAATGCGTTACACATATGTGTGTCTGTGTGTGTCGGAGGGGGGTGGGGGAAGAAGAAAGACGAGTGGAGGAGGGGGAGAACGGGAAGCAGAGGGGAGGGGTGGTGGTGGTGGGTTACAAGGGGCAGGATTTTGAGTGGCGTTTTCAGACTAGCGCTCCGCCACTGGCAGTGACAGTTCAGCATCTCTGCGGCCGTGCCACATGCGATATTTCATCTTCGCCTCTCTCTCTCTCTCTCTCTCTCTCTCTCTCTCTCTCTCTCTCTCTCTCTCTCTCTCTCTCTCTCTCTCTCTCTCTTTCTCTCTTTCTCTGCCTCTCTCTCTCTCTCTCTTTCTCTGCCTCTCTCTCTCTCTCTCTGTCTCTCTCTCTCTCTGTCTGTCTCTCTCTCTCTCTCTGCCTCTCTCTCTCTCTCTCTCTCTCTCTCTCTCTCTCTCTCTCTTCCGTCAAAACTCCAGCAGACAACAGCCATTAGTCATTAGAGCTAACTTAGCCTGCCCCAGTGCCAGTACTTTTCCATTGGTTCGTGTTAGTGCTGCACAGTGTACCATCTGTGGTGGTACTGGTGTTGGTGGTGTTGATGGCTAGCATGTAGGTTTGGCTAGCTGCAGTGGATGGTGTGGATTAACGTTAGGCCTGTTGTAGTCATGAAGATTGGACTGCTGGTTCATTGGCATGGTAACAATGGTTACGTGGATATTCGAGTACCCAAGGCAGTGTCCATGTTCAGTAGCTCCCAACTGACAACAGTCACGACTTGAGCTCAAATAAACAAACATCTGCTCACTGCTGCCCCCTAAGGGCTCCACTGGTGACACCCAGTGGTCTGACACCCAGTGGTCTGCTGAAGGACCTTCTCCTCTATGTCTTCTTGTCTCCAGTAGTTGATCCGTGCTTGCTTTCTGGACATATACAAACATCTGGAATAATGGCCCAAACGTACTAGGCAATCTACACGTGCCGCCAAGAAGTTTTGTAATTTCTGTGTTTGGTCTTAATATCTTAAATTTGGATCTGGATAGATCTGGATGGATCTGGATGATATTGGATCTGCACTGGTGCACGTACATCATCAGCTATCGTCATAGGCCTACAGCTCCCAGATCGGAGCACCCCTGCTTTAAAGGGCCTCTGTCATGGCCACCCGAACGGGACTGTGAATATAAAAATATAGATCCCCGTAAGCGCCTTTCAAGCTTCCGAATGTGCCCTTCACCACCGGGGCCGGAAATGGACGTTAAGCTGCCTCTTTAAAGTTCATTGATTTTGTGATGTCACAAAAAACAAATCAATGTGCGTATGCACATCTGGCTTGCACCGGTTTAACTCCACCCATTAATGCTGATGGAGCATTTTTGGCAGCGTTTTTATTTTTTAATTTTTTTATTTTTTTTACAGTACTGTACAGTACTGGGCAGCCAGAGGTCTTTTACATATCAAGGGATAAAAAAAAAACGGCCACGCTAAAAAAAGTTTGTTTATTTGTGTTTGGTGCAGAAAGACTGCGTAAGTGGGTCTAGAAGACGAAACTGAAACTAGCACATGGAGCAGCACTACACACAGCAGCTCCAATACAATGTACCACAGCACTGAGGCTGATCAATATTACCCAGCGCTGGCCTCCACAGATTCTCCCGTGCAGTCATAGAGCGAGCCCTCTTAATGTCTTCCATAGAGAGAGAGAGTGGGGGAGAGAGAGAGCCCAGTCCGGATGAGTGCTGGAGGATGTTTCAAACTCTAGAGTGCTTCTAGCCTAATGCATTATTTAGCATTCGACTGGCTTAAGCCATCCATCTGACTTCAAACGCTCTCTTCCTCCACGTCCCTGCCTCCGCCGGCCCACGGCTGCCGGGTAATTGAGACGGTGAGGGCGCGTGTGCGCGTTGTGCCGTCTAATGGCTCGTTGTTCCTGCCTAATGGTGCTAAAGCTTCTCTGTACACCTCCGAACTGCAGCAAGAGACTCTCCTCCCAACTAATACACTCAACACAGAGCAGATGGACACGGGGAGAGTCTCTCTCTCTCTCTCTGTCTCTCTCTCTCTCTCTCTCTCTCTCTGTGTCTCTCTGTGTCTCTCTGTGTCTCTCTGTGTCTCTCTCTCTCTCTCTCTCTCTCTCTCTCTCTCTCTCTCTCTCTCTCTCTCTCTCTCCTTCCGTCTCTCTGTCGCTCTCTCTCCTCGCTCTCTCTCTCTCTCTGTGTCTCTGTGTCTCTCTGTGTCTCTCTCTCTCTCTCTCTCGTCCTCTCTCTCTCAGCGTTCTCATCTCCCCCCTCTCTCTCTCTCTCTCTCTCTCTCTCTCTCTCTCTCTCTCTCTCTCTCTCTCTCTCTCTCTCTCTCTCTCTCTCTTTGTGTGTGTCTGCCCCCCCTCCCCCTCTGTGTGTGTGTGCGGGCTGTGGCCGTATAGCCCAAAAATGGTATTGATCTGCAGCTGAGAGGGCGGTCTGGAAACTTGCCTGCAGCAGAGAGAGGATGGGAGAGATGGAGATAAAAAGCGAGAGAGGGAGAGAAAGAGAGAGAGAGAGATGGCTGGTAAGATGTGGATTGATGAAACTAGAGAGAGAGAGAGAGAGAGAGAGAGAGAGAGGGAGGAGAGCAGTATGAGTGGCTGTAGTTATAGCAGGCTGCTCAGTAGAAACCTCTTACTCCACACGGATGTCGGGCCGCGTTACGTTGGAATGACCCGCACGCAGTGCAGAGGAATATGCTGAACACAGACTTCCCGCTCTCAGCTACCTCAGCTCACACGGCCTCCGTATTAGTGATGGGCTGTACGATGAATCCCTGCGGTGACGTCACCGGCCACGTACAGATCACTTATCACACGGGACCGTTTCCCAACAGTAGCAGTACCCCAACACTACTCACTGTAGACCAACACACAGTACACCAGCACACTACTCACAGTACACCAACACACTACTCACAGTACACCAGCACACTACTCACAGTACACCAGCACACTACTCACAGTACACCAACACACTACTCACAGTACACCAGCACACTACTCACAGTACACCAGCACACTACTCACAGTACACCAGCACACTACTCACAGTACACCAACACACAGTACACCAACACACTACTCACAGTACACCAGCACACTACTCACAGTACACCAACACACTACTTACAGTACACCAGCACACTACTCACAGTACACCAGCACACTACTCACAGTACACCAACACACAGTACACCAACACACTACTCACAGTACACCAGCACACTACTCACAGTACACCAACACACTACAGTACACCAACACACTACAGTACACCAACACACTAAACGCAGTACACCAACACACAGTACACTAGCACACTACTCGCAGTACACCAACACATTCACAGTGCACCAACACACAGTACACCAACACACTAAACGCAGTACACCAACACACTGTACACCAACACACTACTCGCAGTACACCAACACACAGTACACCAACACACTACTCGCAGTACACTAGCACCCTACTCATAGTACACCAACACACAGTACACCAACACACTACTCGCAGTACACTAGCACCCTACTCATAGTACACCAACACACAGTACACCAACACACTACTTGAAGTACACTATCACCCTACTCTACAGTACACCAAACACACTACTTACAATACACCAACACGTTACACTTCCTTAGTTTCTGTGCACCAACACTACTTACAGTACACCAACGCCTTACACTGAGTTACTGTACACCAACACGTTACACCTACTGAGTTTCTGAACACCACTGATTTTAAATGGGTGAGTTTTGATATGAGCACTTGCAGGGAGGCTGCAGCGAAGGCTGGGAGTTTGGAAAGGCAGCCGGCTGAGGGTTGTCTGTGGGAGGAAGCTGGAGATCAGTAGAGAAAGAAGCACGGTCCTTTAAGGTCAGAACCGCTTCCGCACAGCCGCCGCTATCACCGTGGCCTTTATTACCCGGTACGTAAGACGTTATTGAGTGTTGTGCAAACACTGGCTGATAGGAGTGCGCAGTGGCCGCGGATGGAGCTTCGGGTCTGCTTTGTGCTGCTTGTCGGACCTACAGGCAGCTAGGAGCAGGTACGCCACACACGTGTGGTTGGTGTAGCTCAGCGGGTAACACCACTACCCAGAGTGCCATCTCTACATGTGGGAGACTGGGGTTCAAATCCCAGTCTAGGTGACTATGCTGTGCTACACTAATAAGAGTCCTTGGGCAAGACTCCTAACACTACGCCGGCCTACCTGTAATATGATTAACCTTGTAAGTCGCTCTGGATAAGAGCGTCAGCTAAATGCCGTAAATGTGACCGTTATTCCCCAGTACTGCTGGAAGCAGCAGGGATCGGAGCTCTGTGCTGTCCTCGCCTTTCACTGTTACTATATGACCGAAAGTTAAAGGAGATATGAGAAAGAGAGCAGCCGTTGCTATGGCAACCAAAATGACAGTTTGTCCATCTTCAATACTATATATTTATACTGCATATTTGAATGCTGTTGGACATTTACGCCCTATTGGGGGTCTGTACGTCTCAGCGGTTCCCATTGAGCCCACCTCCGCAGGTGGCTGGAGAAGCGCTGGAAATACCCCAAGCCAACTTATGAGATCGTTTCCCAGAGACGGTAACCAGAAGTGTCAGTGATTTGTCGGAACAATGGCCGTTTCACACGTATCGGCGCCGGCCTCGAGTGTTCCGCCGAGGTGTGCGCAGCAGGCCGTGTAGTCGTTCACACCTGCGTCTCCAATGCATTCAGATTCAGGGCCGGAGGTGCCACGTCGCCCTCGCTCGGCGGGGATCGTCAGTCAGACAGCGTCCCGCGAGTCCCGCTCCCTGTAAATGAAAAAGCTGTTACTAGTGTTTGGAGCGCACGAACTGAAGCTACTACAGCCGCTGGAGCTCGGCAGCTGCTCTCATGGCCGCCTCCATGAACTGCGCTGGTCTGCGGTCATGTGCGTCTCTGACCGTCCCCATAGGTGTTCTGAGTGGTCAGATCACAAGGCGTCTCCAGGACCATTTGTACCCCGGTTCACACCTGCACATGGTCTACACATGGTGTGTATAGTGTGTGTGATTTTATCCATTCAATAATTCAGAAATAGTAAATTTGGGAGTATTAAATATATAATAGGTTTTTCCTGTTTATATACAGTTTATATATATTGCTTGTCTAACTGTGTGTTGATGTCATTAACACCCAGTAACCATTATGTTTTCATATATCCAGTTATATAGCGTCTGTGGTCCTGTTCTATCCAAGAAAAAATCTATTCATCTGTCTGCCCAAATCTAATCTATTAATTTATTTACCTGCGAGCTTTGATCTTTATGGTCTAACCTCACTAAATAAATCAATAAAAAAATACACAATGTATTATTTAATTATTAATAAATAAGGCTTTAAAAAGGTGTAGACTGTTACTGAATAAATTCACGTATTTGTTTATGCGTTTATTTAATAAAGTATTTTTTAATAAATATTTATTAATAAATAAATTTACCAGGTTTAATCTTTCATGGTTGTACAACAGTAAATAAAAAAAATAAACCAATAAAATGTTTATTATTAATAAATAAGTCTTTAAAAAAGGTGTAGACTGTTACTGAATGTATTCACGTATTTATTAATGCGCTTATTTAATGTATTTTTTTAAATATATATTTTTTATAAATAAATATATTTACCAGGTTTAATCTTTTATGGTCATATGTCAGTAAATAAAACATAAATAAATCAAAAATAAACCAATAAAATGTGTTTATTATTAATAAATAAGTCTTTAAGAAGGCAAAGACTATTTTGTTCATTGTTTATTTATTTGTTTATTCATTCTATCATCTTTTGACTCCTTTATTATGGTCATACACCGCTACTACACCTACTCCAGCTTAATTACCCCCACCCCTTCGTCTCACACAAGCTGATTTGCCCTATCGCTAACAGTAAAGCGGCTTTTTGTTGTGCTAACAGGATCGGGGCTCGTTTAGGAGTCAGTATTAAGCACTCTGATCCCTTATGCACCCAGACAGATGGGTGGGGGTGGATTTCTATCCCTCTCTCTCTCTCTCTCTCCCTCCCTTCTTCTCTCCCCTCCTCCCTCCCTCTCACTCACTCACACACACAGATTGTAGATCCTCTGATACGCTCACACTTACCGCTGCTTGTGCGCACACATTCTTTGCCGTGTGCCCGCTTTATCTTCGGCGTGACCCCAGTAAGCCGTATGATGTCACCTCAGATCCAAGACTGATAAAGAAAAGCCCGTCTCCCGTTACATACCGTAAAACCCTCCTCCAGCTGCCGGATCTCCTTATTAAACTGGCAGAAGGCGCGGGTTGTTTATTGCGTCAGGCCCGAGCGGGGTAGATGGCACGCGGGAGAGCAGCTCCAATATAGAGAGCGGACTCGCGCTGGCCGTTTTGATTATTGGCTCGAACGTGCCCAGAGGCCTCCTTTAATTACCCTTATGGGATTGCTCTCGCATGTGTAACCATGGCAACCTTGACCTTTGACCCCGTGGGTTGAGCCATAAATCGGGGTGTGGTGATGATGAGTATTGCGACAGACAATGGAATGAGCTCATTCGCTCAGAAGGACTCGGCACACTGAAGCACCGTGCTCTCCGTTAATTGGAGCCTGGCCTGGGGGAGTTTTTCATTTCGCCTAAGTGGTTTTTTATTTCTGCTTTTTTTTTTTTTTTTTTTCGTGTGCTGTTTGTTTTAGCTTTGTAGCCGGTAGCTATTCCAGTTTACACAGCTCGGAAGCTGATGCCACTTTCATGCCTACATGCCCAAGGCTGTGTTCAGACTGACAGCCCATATCCAGATTTTGGATTATCCAGATTGTGTCCAGACTGGTTTCGGACAGCCTGGACAACGACAAAGCACATTCCGTCCACATTACTGTCCGACTCGCTCGTCTTCTGTCCTGCTTTATCCCTATGGATCATGGTGGATGGTGGGCACTGAAGCCCATCCCGGCATTCGTTGGGCAGAAGGCAGGAAATGCCAATTCATTGCAACAGATCCACCTTTAATTGCCACTAATTGGATCCAGTCCACATTGGAAGGTGGTTGGGAATGTGATATTCCGATCGGATTTCTGCAGATGCATGTCAGTGTGGATGCTCTAATCGTGCCATGCACCAAAAACCAATGCCACGCGAATGCACCAGCATGGCATACGTTACAAGCACAGCAATCCATGCGGATAGATTGGTGATGTCTGTGCACACAAATCCGATCTGATCATTTGGGCATAACAGATCGGACACTCGTCCTAATGGATTGGGATGGAGAGCGGGAGATCCGGTTTGCCTGCAGTCTGAACACAGCCTGTACACCAATCTTAAGTGCTCAAAAACTCCATACTGGTTAATGGAAGCGTCTGATCGTTTAGACAAGCAGCTAGCATGATGCTAATTGCTGGGCTGTGAGCTTAGGCTTCTAAAGAAGCAGGCGTCCGACGCTAACCCATGCCTCGACTGATCGAGTAAGAAGGATATAGTCAGTTTTTTTTTTTTCCTGATGAACTATCGCTTTAAAGACCGAGGGAGAGAAAACAGCCCCTCTTCAGAGCCCGGGACATTCTTTGCTGGGCCAGGGTGGACTCTCCTGTTGCAGGACGGGGAGTTAATTGTATTAAGAGTCCAGATTTGCTGAGCCCCGTACTGTCGCTACTCATGATCGTCACCATTTAGCTCACTCCTATCAGCCAGAATATCAGCTTTGGTCCCCCAGGGCCTCAAAAGCACCGGGTCCGTCTTTCCCTAATGCAGGACACATGCACGCTCAGTACGGGCCCTTTGAGCGATGTGTACTGACACGGGCATTTTGGAGCTCTGTAGTGACCTGGGAAGAAAACACTGGGCTTGCTCAACATCCCGGATTCCGCATGTTCCAGGATAGGCTGCTTTAAAGTGATACTATGGCAAAGTAACTGGGACCTGGACCATTCCATATTCCGAACCTGTATTCCAGTCACAGTATTGGTCAGGAACACGGAATCGTGGTGTAGCTAGCATGTCCTGAAAGCTTGTTACACCTCCACCAGCACCAGTTATAGCTGTGACTGGATTTGGCATGGACTGGA
>JAMWET010002769.1:0-20928 GCA_024036415.1 Prochilodus magdalenae | reverse complement strand
CATTTCATTAACAGCCACACATAGTTTACTAAACTGAGTATGTAAACTTAATTTTAAAAAGTTTCATGAACACAACAATTACGCTGACATATATTTGTACATACTCTGGCACATTTTGAGTAAAGGGAGAGAATATTGATATTTTTTAGGATAGAACAAATAAAATAAAGTAGATCACAATTATTTAAAGAAAATTTAACCTACACAATGGCTGTACCACTTTTTACAGTGTATTATGTTGTGTTACTGCAACTTACCAATAATTTAACTTTGGTGTTCTGTAAGTCAAAGAATTTAGCTTCATAGTGATTGCTTTGTAGGTTTTTGTATAGCTTAAGCTATAAATGGTCCTCCGTGGATGTCTATAATACGTTTATATATAGTCAGATATGGGATTTTAATGTTGTTTCAATGGTGCAAACGGTTCAAATATTTATTGGGTAGAAATGGCAGTCAGCTCAAGTTTAAAACGCCCGCTAATGTCTGTGTTTAAAGTTGTCCTACAACATAATGGTACACCTTATGTAATGCTTCTTTACCAACTAATTTAGCTGCCTTTTTAGAGCAACTTCCATCCCTGTCCCACTTTAAGAAACTTAGCACAGATGTAAAACAAGACCTTTCTTGCTCTCAGATTTTAAGTCTTTTTTTGTTCTCTCTGTTTAGATGGGTGTTGTCGCTGTGTTTTAGGCTCTCCTGTTAAAAGCTTAGTGCTGTGATATCCCTAATTCGCCAGCATTTCATTTAGTAACCGCGTAGTTTCATGCGTATTTTAACAGTATAATGTAGGGCTTAAAGAATTTTCTGGACTCCGGAGCGTCGGCAGTAACAACAACAAATATTCTAAGCTTTGGTACTGTGAAGGATGATTCAGAAAATCCACCTTCCTCCATTTTGTGGTATTGTATTTTGTCGTTACATGCGGCTTCCCTCACTCTAGCAGCCGCTAGCCTCTCTTAGATTGGCAAGCCACTGCTAGGTCCCAAACAAACTATCTAATTTTCATTAGCTGCTAACACCAGCTGGCTAAGATACACATTGAAAAAAATCACTGACATGGTGTGCGCAGACAAAGCCTGTTTGATTAGAGCTGCAGAAGCGCTAAACAACACTCAACATAATACAGTGTTTTAGTTCTGTTTAATGCTTAATTCATATTTTTCCTGTCACTCTTTGGAGTGTCGTTTGACTTTTTTGTTTAAGTGGCAGAGTACACTACAGTAGTATTCCTGCCTTGTTTATAGTACTGCAATGTGGTAATTGTCATAACTTGTTTTTGTGAACATTTCTGTGCCTGGTTCAGCTGCTTATGGTTATTAGGTCTCATTTAGCATAGTTTCTAGGGTTGTGGTTTTGTGCTTTCCTGACTGAAGCGTGACTGACTAGTTTTTCAAAATTGAGAGATATTTCTACTTGATTGGCAATGTATGGAAAAATTAATTTGAACTAATTTGAATTAATGTACATTGTGTAAGTAGCAAGTGTAATATTTTAGTGTTGGTTTACTTATTGAGGATAGGTTTCCTGTTATGTGTGTTAAAATTATAATTAAACTGTCCAATGTTCAATTGTCTTGAGCCTTCTTTGTCGCACCTTCCTCTTTATGATGCGCCAAATGTTCTCTATAGGTGAAAGATCTGTACTGCAGGCTGGCCATTTCAGTACCCGGATCCTTCTCCTACGTAGCCATGATGTTGTGATTGCTGCAGAATGTGGTCTGGCATTATCTTGTTGAAAAAGGCAGGGTCTTCCCTGAAAGAGATGATGTCTAGATGGGAGCTTATGTTGTTCTAGAACATGAACATAGTTCTCTGCATTAATGGTGCCTTTCCAGACATGCAAGCTGCCCATGCCACAAGCACTCATGCAACCCCATACCATCAGTGATGCAGGCTTCTGAACGGAGCGTTGATAACAACTTGGGTTATCCTTGTCCTCTCTGGTCCGGATGACATGGCGTCCCAGTGTTCCGTAAAGAACTTCAAATCGTGACTCATCTAACCACAGAACAGTCTTCCATTTTGCCACACTCCATTTAAAAAAAACCCTGGCCCTGTGCAAACGTCTGAGCTTGTGGAGCTTGCTTAGAAATGGCTTCCTTTTTGCACTGTAGAGTTTCAGCTGGCAACGGCAGATGGCACGGTGGATTGTGTTCACTGACAATGCTTTCTGGAAGTATTCCTAAACCCATTCTGTTATTTCCTTGACAGTGGCATTCCTGTTTGAGGTGCAGTGACGTTTAAGGGCCCGGAGATCCCGAGCATCCAGTAGAGTTTTACGGCCTTGACCCTTACGCACAGCGATTGTTCCAGATTCTCTGAATCTTTTGATGATGTTATGCACGGTTAATGATGATAACTTAAAAGTCTTTGCTATTTTACGCTGGGTAACACCATTCTGGTATTGCTGCACTATCTTTCTGCGCAACAATGGTGGAATTGGTGATCCTCTTACCATCTTGGCTTCAGAGAGACACTGACACTCTGAGAAGCTCTTTTGTTGTCAATTGACCTAATTAGTGTTAATTGGTCTTCCAGCTGTTCGTTATATGCTCAATTTCCTTTTTCCATCCACTCATTGCTACTTGTCCCAACTTTTTTGGGATTTGTTGACGCCATGAAATTTTGAAACAACATATTTTTCCCTTAAAATGATACATTCTCTCAGTTTAAACTTTTGATCTGTGATTTGTGTTCTGAATAAAATATTAGATGTTGGCACCTCCACATCATTGCATTCAGTTTTTATTCACAATTTGTTTAGTGTCCCAACTTTTTTGGAATCCGGTTTGTAGAACAGGAAGGGGTTTTCGTTTCCAGAGTGGGGGAAAACATTAAATGGACTGTACATTGTGTTGTAGCTGATAATTTGGGTGCACATTCGATTAGTGGACTAGTTGAAAGTTTCACTGGACCTTACTTCTGTAGATTTTGTCTTGGACATTCTTCAGAGTACCAGGCACATGAAGAGTGGACTGGAGTGTTTCCACCTCGGACAAAGGAGGACTATATTTTGCACGTGCAAACTGTAAGAGAAAATCAAAATTTGTTGCATTACTTTGGTGTAAAGCGGTCATGTCCATTGACTGACAGGTTGAGTCACTTCCACTTTGTCTCTGGATACCCAACAGATGAACTACATGATACTTTTGAAGGCATAGTGCCAAGGGAGCTAGCATTGTGTTTTCATATTTTCACCAAGAAGAAGTACTTTAATTTAGAGAATCTAGAGTTACCAAAATTGGCACAAGTTGACACCACTACAATCTGATGACCTGGCCCGGGTTTAGTGTCTCTAGGCTCAAAGGTCAGGGAGCTACAGCCAAATCAGACAGCAGGCCCTAGGGTTACCAAACTTGGCACACATTGACAACCCATACTCTGGTGACTCTAGGCTCAAAAGTCAGGGAGCTCCAACGAATCAGTTTGGTAAATGTTAATTTGGTCTTAAGCCCGAAGTGGGATACACCAATCGTACTAGTCCTAGTTAGGGGAATGGAAGGTCCTAGAGTTACCAAAATTACCACAAGTTGACACCACCATACTCTGTGATGACCTGGCCCGAGTTTGGTGACTCTAGGATCAAAACTCAGGGAGTTACAGCCAAATCTATTTAGTAAATGTAAATTTAGACCTAAGCCTCAAGTGTAAAAATCAATCATGCAAGGCCTAGCGAATGGAAGGTCCTAGAGTTACCAAAATTACCACAAGTTGACACCACCATACTCTGTGATGACCTGGCCCGAGTTTGGTGACTCTAGGATCAAAACTCAGGGAGTTACAGCCAAATCTATTTAGTATATGTCAATCTACACAAAAGGCTCAAGTGGTAAAAACCAATCTTGCAAGGCCTAGGGAAGGCATAGAAGGACCTAGAATTACCAAAATTGGCAAAAATTGAACATCCCTCATTCTGATGAACTGGCGCGAGTTTGGTGACTCTAGACTCAAGGGTCAGGGAGTTGAAATCAGTTGGGTAAAAGTTAATTTGGACTCAAGCTGAAGGGGAGAAAAAACAATCGTACGAAGCCTAGTGAGGGCATGGAAGGTTCTAGATTTACCAAACTTGGCAAACATTGACATCAGCACACTCTGATGACCTGGCCCAGGTTTGGTGACCCTAGAATCGAAGGTCATGGAGTTACAGCCAAATCCATTTGGTAAATGTGAATTTGTCCTTGAAATTCACTGGGGGAAAAACAATCGTATGAGGGCTAGTGAGGGCATGGAAGGTCCTAGAGTCACAAACTTGGCACACGTTGACATCACCACACTCTGATGACCCGGCCCAGGCTTGGTGACTGTAGGCTGAAAGGTCAAGGAGTTACAGCAAAATAAATTGGGAAAATTTTAATTTGGACTTAAGCCTCAAGTGGGAAAAACCAATCGTACGAGGCCAAGTGAGTGCATGAAGGTCCTAGAGTCACAAACTTGGCACACATTGATATCAGCACACTCTGATGACCCGGCCCAGGTTTGTTGACTGTAGGATCAAAGGTCAGGGACTTACAGCCAAATCCATTTGATTAATGTGAATGTAGACCATAAACCACAAGTGGGAAAAACCAACTATGCATGGCCTAGCACTGGCATAGAAGGTCCTAGACTTAGCAAACTTAGCACCCATTGACATCACCACACTCTGATGACCTGGCCTAAGTTTGGTGACTCTAGGATCAAAGGTCAGGGAGTTACAGTCACATCCATTTGGTGAATGTGAATTTAGACATAAGCCTCAAGGGGAAAAAACAATTATGGAAAGCCTAGCAAGGGCATGAAAGGTCTTAGAGTTACCAAACTTGGATCACATTGACAACCCCACACTCTGATGACCTGCTCCAAGATTGATGACTCTAGCATTAAAGGTCAGGGAGTTACAGCGATATCCCTTTGGTAAAAGTAAATTTAGACATAAGCCTCAAGTCTGAAAAACCAATTTTGCAAGGCCTAGCACGGGCATGGAAGGTCCTAGAGTTACCAAACTTGGCACACGTTGACATCACAAAACTCTCATGATCTGGTCCATGTTTGGTGACTCTAGGCTCAAAGGTCAGGGAGTTACAGCCAAATCCATTTGGTAAGTGTGAATTTAGACATAAGCCTCAAGGAGGAAAAACAATTTTTGGAAGGTCAAGCATGGGCATTGAAGGTTCTAGAGTTATGAAATTTGGCAAACATTGACAACCCCACACTCTGATAAACTGGCCTGAGTTTGGTGACTCTAGGATCAAAGGTCAGGGAGTTACAGCCAAATCAATTGGGTAAATGTTAAATTGGACTTAAGCCTCAAGTGGGAAAAAACAATCGTACGAGGCCTATTGAGGGCAAGAAAGGGCCTAGACTTACCAAACTTGGTAAACATTGGCATGACCACACTCTGATGACCTGGCCTAAGTTTGGTAACTCTAGGATCAAAGGTCAGGGAGTTACAGTTAAATCAATTTGGTAAATGTAAAATTTAGATATATGCTTTAAAAGGGAAAAAACAATTTTGGAAGTCTTTTCAGCGCCTAAGAGCATCATTCTTTACATATTTAAAGTGTTCCCATGTGAGAAAATATTGTTTTTTTGTCACAAAACAAGTTTCATTACAACGTTGAGCTTTTTGGCCGTTCAAAAGCCTGTAGGCGCTTCTAAAGCTCCCAAACGATTTTATAGCGCCTAAATGCAATGAAAATGACACTGTTCATTTTGTACTGCCACGTTCAAGATTTCACTTCCTATTGCTTAGAAAACAATGTTTCCCTTCATTCTTTACATATTTAAAGTGTTCCCATTTGAGAAAATATTGTTTTTTTTTTGTCACAAAACAAGTTTCATTACAAAGTTGTGCTTTTTGGCAGTTCTAAAGTATGTAGGCGCTTCTAAAGCTCCCAAACACTTTTCAGCACCTAAATGCAATGAAAATGACACTGTTCATTTTGTACTGCCACGTTCAAGATTTCACTTCCTATTGCTTAGAAACTATGTTTTCCTTCATTTTTAGACATATTTAAACTTTGTCAACTGACTGTTTTCCTCCCAAAACAAGTTTCATTACAACGTTAAGCTTTTTGGCCGTGGACAGAGTTTTAGTTTATTTAAAATGCTGACCACAGGATTTATATTGTCAAAAAATAATCATAAATGTTTAATGTAAAACAAGAGAGCATATTTTTGTATCAAGAAGGATTTGTACAAAAGCTTTTTCAGCGCCTAAATGCAATGACCTTAGGGTTTACTCATTGCAGATTGTCCAGCTGTCAAAAAAATATTCACAAAACAAAAAAACTTCATTTTCAGTGCTTGCAAACTTTGACATAAAATAACACTGTTCATTTTGCACTGCCACGTTCAAGATTTAACGTCTTGTTTCATGATAATTTTACATATTGAAGTGATTTATTGTTTTTGCCACACAAAACAAGTTTCGTGTACCTGAGTTCTGGTGGGTAGCTCTAGTTGAGGGCATTTAACTATAAGACCCAATAACATTTCCACTGCAAATGGCACACTTCTCAACGCTCACTCAATACTTCCAGCCCCTTTCCATGTCCTCTGGGTCATCTGTGGGCTCTGCACTTTCCATGTCTCACAACAAAGATCCCAAGCACCATATTTGTATCATCTTTGTACAAGAACACCTTAGGGACTCATCAGATTGTCCAGCTGTCAAAAACTCACAAAAAAGCTTCATTTTCAGTGCTTGCACTTTGACATACAGTCTGTTTGCATCTTGTTTCATGACAATTTTCTTAAGGATTTTAAATGTGTACCTGAGTTCTGGTGGGTAGCTCTAGTTTTGATTTTCCACTGCAAAAACTCATCTCACTCAATATTCCAGCCCCTTCCATGTCCTATAAGTCCACAAACATGTCACAAAACATAAGGCCAGATTTGACATCTCTTCCTGGCAGTCATTTCCCAAGTTCATGTCCTATAAGTCCACAAACCACAAAACATAAGGCAAACTTAAATGAAATTAGTGAAATAAACACAGTTAACTTTATTACATTTGGTTTCAGTACAATAAGTTAAATAAACATGAGCAAAATAAGCTAAATGAACACAACTAATTATATTACTTGAGGTTTGGAATAACTTGTGCAATAAGTTGAATCGACATAAGTAAAATAAGTTACATAAGCACTAGTAAATCAAGTTCAGCCAACCTTAATCAGCTGTGTTGGAATTGTGAGGCCAGATAATGTTCAGTCAGCTTTAAATAATTATGTTGGCTCTAATAAATTGCATTATAATCAAAGAAAGTTATTTAATAAATTCAACCAAATGATTTTTTTTTGAGTGTAGGTACACATATAGATATATATTCACATCTTCATTTGTCAGTATGGAAGAGAAATCTACTGCTAGCAACTGCAAATTACAACTGCAAAACCTGTACTAGTCATCCACAAGCTAAGCACACTGGGAATAAGCAACACATTGTGCAGCTGGATCATGGACTTCCTCACCTGCAGACCACAGTGTGTTAGGATGGGTGAACACACCTCACCCTCTCTCACACTTAGCACAGGATGTCCCCAAGGCATTGTTCTCTCCCCATTGCTGTACACTCTGAACACCCACGACTGCATCGCAACCCACAGTTCCAACACCGTCATCAAGTTTGCCGATGACACAGAAATAATCGACATCACCACCAAAGATGCCCATACAGAGAGGAGGTCAAGCTTCTCACAGAGTGGTGTGCCACCAACAACCTCGCCCTTAATGTCAACAAAACCAAAGAGCTAATCATTGACTTTTGGAAGGTGGGTAAGTAACACACAAACCACTAAACATTGGATGCACGTTGGTGGAAAGAGTGAGCAGCTTCAAGATCCTCGGTGTCCAGTTAACCAAGGATCTTACTTGGACAATTAACACGTTACACATTGTCAGAAAGGCCCAATAATGCCTCCACTTTCTACGAAGGCTGAGGAGAGTCAACCTGACACAGCAGCTTCTTTGCAGCTTCTATAGATTCACCGTGGAGAGCATCCTGACAAGCTGCATCACTGTGTGGTATGGTAGTGCCACATCTGCTGAGTTCAAGGCCCTGCAGAGGGTGGTAAAGACTGCATAGCACATCACTGCAACTACCCTCCCACCCATACAGGACATCTATGACAAGACATGTCTGAGGAAAGCAGTCAACATATCCTTAGATCCCACACACCCCAGCCATCTCCTGTTCCAAACTCTGCCCTCCGGAAAGAGGTACCAGAACATCCAAGCCAGAACCACCAGGTTCTGGAACAGCTTTTACCCTAGGGCTGTCAAACTGGTCACACCAGCAGCGACTACCAGAACATGACTAGAACACTAAAGACTGCCACTGATTTCTAGCCGGGATCCCGCAGCACACACTGGGCTCGCGTAGCTCACAGGACTGTATGCACTGCACACAACTTTACCTGTATACCTGAACATCTCAGCTGTGTACTTATTTATCTATACTGAACTTCTGTGCTAGGCAATTTAGCTGTTACTTGAACATTTAAGCTGCTATTCTCCCACCTGCACTGTACACCTTATATATCTATACTGTTTAAAACCACATACTAAGCTGACACTGCTCTTACTCCTTGCACAGGTTCTGTACACGAATTGTACAGTTTGAACACATTGTTTTTTGTCTATTTGCCTTTGCACAACACTATATATATATATATATATATATATATATATATATATAAAAACACACACACACACACACAACTACACATTTTGTAATGGCCCTGGAGAAGGATACAAAATACTGACAGTGTTTTGTTATACTGTACAACCCTGTATTGGCATAATGACAAAGTTGAATTGAATTAAATTTAATTGAATAGTCAACACAAGAGCATGGCACATGTGAGCATTACAATCCTGAAACACCAATGTAATCCAACCGCCATAAGCCATGACAAATTCGCTCTGACAAAATAACCCTCTTTATTTCACTCTAACCATTTTTTACTCATAGTTATATCCTCTCTACTGCCAGGCTCCGCCCACCCCCGCCAGGAACAGATAGCTCAAACTGTTGTAGCATCCCTTCTGAACAACGGATTGACGCTCAACTGATGGTCTATGTGTCCTTTATTCATCTCTTCAGATAAACACATCGTAAGAAGTAAACACCAAAGAACAAAAACAAAAAAACAAGAAAAGGCTTAAATCACAAGATAAAACCAGTGCCACACATTTAAAATATACTCATGTCAATTTATCAACACCTACGAAATAAAAAAAACTTCAACAACCTAAGACACTACATGCTCAGCATTTCAACAATCGTGCAAGCAGTACAACAACCACTTGGCTGAATACATTCACTAAAGGTTAATAGGTTCTACCAAATAACATAACAGCTTTACCTTGTTCACCTACAGCAGAGTCCTAATCTTTTTCAAAGCCTAGTAGATTGTTTGGTGTGTCCATTGTTTTTGAGGAACAATGGCTCCCCACCATTTTACTTAAAGAGCCACCTGACTCACCTCACTTCCTGCTTACCCCTCTCATGCTGAGCATGTCAAATTAAAAGACACCACTCGCTCTCAGGCTGTTTGTAAACAACTATCACACAGATACAATTAGTTACACTCCCACCAAATCAAACAGGGTTCTGCATTAACAGTGCAAACCATAATGATTTCCTACCAGTAATTAGATACTCATCATTGTAAAAGGAGAACCATGAATCAAATAAATTCCAAAAACAAAAACAAGCCAAAAAATAAAACAAAACAAATATTAGGAAAATTATTCCTCCACTAACAAAATTAATTTATGCACTGAACGTTCAACCACTGACAACTTATGATGCTTCCCTCCACTACTCATTCCCGAGGGCTATCTTAACTCTCCTAACAAGTCCAACTTGGTCAGAATTGGCCTCTACAATTCTTGCCAACCTCTATTCATTCCTGCACTGTAAAAAAAAAACTTCCTGTAAACTTTACAGTATTGTAAATTTACAAAAAGTGTTACAAAAAGTCTTGTAAATTTACAAAATGATACTGTAGAATATTTTACTGTAATTTTACACAACATAAAATACCAATAATAACTGTAAAATATACAGTATGATTCTGTATACATATACAGCTAATTTAAAAACAGTTTTACTGTTAAATTACACCAAATTACAGGCAATTAAAAATTGCCAGTAGGATCCTGTAAATTAACAGTATAATTATTATACTATAAATGTAGCAATTCTAGAAATAACTGTAAAAAAAAAAGCAGGTTCTAGTATATTTACAATAAAATTAATATTTTTATAGCTAAAGAGAATGGGAAATGTATACAGTAATACCAGAAATGATTTAATTTCATGTGAAGTATAGAATTAAATTAAATAAAGTATGAAATTTCAAACCCCTAATACCAAGATAATGACTACCACACAAAGTTTTTATTTTGTCTAATTTACTGCAGAAGCACAACTTTACAAATACAAGCAATACAAGCACAGTTCCTGGGTTAATACCCATGATTCCTCTGCAAGATAAACCAAATCTTTTAGTAATGTTAAATATGGGTTTGTTAAAGAGAAAAGGTGGCAGATCTGATCTGACACACTCAGAACTGAGTCAGATTAAAAATATATATATATATATATATATTGAACCAGCTCAAACTTTTAATATGAACATAGCCCCAGAGCTTAGTGTGATATTCAGTGACATATGGAAGTGTTTTGCTGTGCACAATATTGTGTTCACTGGATTATTTTACTTGTGGTTTGTGCCTTTTTGCACTTACATCATGAATATTAATGGTCAGGAAAACTTGCTATAAGACTTTAGCTAAGATGTTTGTGTTTGTGTCCCCAATGCTGCACCACACACCTCTTAAACTATTTTTGTTACCTTTGAATGAACTCCATAGTAGATGCTGCTCCCTCCTGATACTCCAGGTTTAAGGTGTAATAAATGGCAAATAAAGCAGCAAGGCCTTCAAAAAATGTGTCTGAACTTGACCCCAGGACAAGCTTGCCTTCCACTGACTGCATCCACTTCTCTGGGTTCATTTCATCACCTGCAAAAATTTCAAGAAAACACAATTCTGTTATGTACTACAACAACACCAACACCACGACCACCAACAACAACATAATGTTATGAAATAAAGCAAATGTATACTGACAAACTGGGAGAAAGACAAGACAGTGACAGATTCAAAGAAAACATGCCAATTGCAAATTTATCTAGCGAACTGGACAGGATTAAGATTTTCAAAACTATCGGGTTATACAAGGTTATAGTTAGACATTTTAGACAAAATGCAGTGTACTGAAGCCCCAAACCCCCCCCAAAAAAACAAAGCAAAAAGTAAGATACATACATGTACAGAGAGTAACAAGGCAAGAGAGTGAAAGGGCATGTGTGTAAAAGAATTTTAAAAGACCAACTACATGGAATACAATATTTGTTTTGTTTTCATTAGGTAATTGATTTTGAGGCAGGAAACAATGTTCAATCCCATTCAAAAACTAAGCTGCAAAACTAATTTACTTTATTTTTTAAAGTTTCCATGAGGGGAAACCAATGCATTAATATACAACAAACTACCCATTTGCACTGCAGTTATAAGGAACATTTTAGCCTAAATTGCTTTTTGAAGAAGGCATGATAAAAAACAGCCAATTGGAAAAGAGATCATTTACATACCAGTGTTAAAGGTACAATAGCAAAATAGACTATTTAATTCTAAGGAATAAAGTTAGACACACTTTGTTAGTTAAACTTTGGGGGAAAACTAAATACAAGGGGTTTTAAGAGGGCTTTAATAACCTTGGATAATCAGCCGGGGTGAATCTGGTAATGCAGCTGTTCTTTGGATATCTGCTGCAGTTGCTGCCACCTACAACACAAAAAAGCCACACACATACACAAACAAACAGCAACAAATTAAATTTCGATATTATGCTAAACAGCAACTAACAGTTAACACTGCTCATATAGGAGAGGTCTTATTAATTACATCAGCTTCTAGAAAAAGAGATTCAAATTTCTCCTTAAAGTGGGCCATCAGGAGAAGCAGGATGCAAGAGACCAAAGAACTTTCTTGTTCAGACTTCAACACGATGGCACAAACCTCATTGTTTGTTGGCTTTTCTTCAAAGAATTTTAAAATCCTCTTTCCTTTCGCTTGAAAGCCCTCCATAATTCCTGTGAGCAAAGTGATATCAGTAAGCAACTGGAAGTGGGTGGAGAACACCTTTAGACAGAACAGGTATGGCCATGAGCTCTTCAAACTGCACAAAGACGAGTGTGAAACAGCATTAATGTCTTGACGTTGATGGTAGTAGGTGACCTCCATCAACTTACAAACTTCTTCCCTGTCAGCCCCAGTCATTCCCTCATAAGAATGAAGCTGTAACATCTGCTTACGTTGTTCCTCTATGGTTTCATCATTTCCTCCAAAAGGGGGCTCTTCTGGCTGCCAGTGGACACATCCATATTGATCAGACTGTGTTAGATCAGTTACATATAGCAAAGGTGCCACAATAAGCCTAAATAAACACAAAAAAAACTACAGTAAAGTCAGCAGGCACACAAGCAAGGGACTAACATGCACTAAAACGCTAGGTATTTTAAATGTGAAGTTACTTAACAAATGAATCAATAAAATGTAAAGACACTCAAAACACGCACTGGACAAGCTGGACAAGCTAAGCCGCTAGCGTTAATCACGCGGCACAGCCAAACTGTATAACGTGCGCCTAAAATGATTTACATGCGCCGGGAAAGCTAGTTAGCTACCTAGCTTACTTACGTGGGAGAATCAGCAAAACAACAAAAAAACATTATTATTTTCACGGGGGAACATGTTCCCGAAAGCTTGTGACACTGTAGACAAAGTAAAATCAGAATACAAAATATTTAGACAGTTCGTTTTAGTGCATAAAGATCCAATCTGGTGCAACAATCCTAGTAAAAATCGCTTTCTTTCAGCAGTAACCCATTAGTTATGCCAAAGCAAAGCAGGCTTATATTACGGAAAACACCATACATCTAAAATCCGTGCTGAGAAATCTCATTTACACGTGGACACGTGTTCAACGTGTTGGTCTGGTCGAAATGTAAAGCGCTAATGTTGCTGTGAAGTGATAGCCAGCTGCTAACTAGCTAGCTAGTTACTCAGAAGTGCTGCTGAACAGATACAGTTTGAACTAGAAAGCAGACGCTCACAGCTTGCGATGCCTGGGATAAAATAAAAGCTTAGAAATAAAATCAAGGTTCCGGTCCACCATGACGCTGAGAACGGTCGTCTAACTGTATCGCTCCTCGACAATCCGTAAAAACAACCCTGAAAACTCAGAGTATTCACAGTAAAAATAGATTTTTCTGAATTATGAAAGAAGGGGTTGTCACTAGAAGCAGAACAACAACGATACCCCAGCTTGCGATGCCTGGGCTAAAATAAAAGCTTAGAAATAAAAATCAAGTTCCGGTCCACTCATGAACGTCTGAGAAACGGGGTTGTCATATGGAAGCAGAGACGAAACAAACGAGACACAGCAGCTCTTCGGAATCCGAGAAAGATGGCGCCGCTCAGCCCAGCGCCAGCCTTGAGGGTATTCTGAGGGAAATCAAGGAGTTCAGACGCGACAATAGACAGCAGCTCGCGGATATTAAACAAAAATTAAGCAAGACCAATAAAAGATTGGAAGAAGCCGAGGGACGAATTGAAGAAACTGAGCAAAGAATAACCACCGTGGAAACTGTTTTAAAGCGAGTCATACAACAGCAAGCTGCGCTTGAAGCTGGACTGCTCGACCAAGAAGGACGCTCGCGCAGAGAAAACATCCGAGTCTATGGCATCCCCAAGAACGCAGAGGGAAGTTGCATGGTGAGCTTCTTAGAAACCCTCCTGAAGAACCAACTGGACTATCCCGAAGCTACAGAGCTCCACATCGAGAGGGCACATAGAGCCCTTGCACCAAAGCCCACTCAAGGTGATCTGAAACCCCGCTCCATTGTGGCAAAGTTCCAGCATGAAGGAAGACGTGCTCTGGCGGGCTTGGCAAAAGAAGGAAATCTTTTTCAACAACAGCAGATTCTTCGTCGACCATGATTACCCACCCGCAGTCCTCAAAAAACGCATGGAGTACGCTGAGGCTAAAAGAGAGCTGAAGAGTAAGAAAATCAGATTTCAAACACCTTTTCCGGCAAAACTGAGGGTTTTCTACGAGGACGGGGTGAAGGTATATCAAACTGCTACAGAAGCTACAAGAGACATGGTCAAGCGAGGACTCGCAGTGAAGGTAGTGCACACATCTCCAACCCTTCTTGAGGAGATAGAAAGGCTGTTTGCGTGGCAGGTGACTAAGAAACGCGGCCGCGGAAAGAAAGGTAAACTGTGCGGGCTACCAGAGGAACACTCGGTACCTATGTACAGGGAAAAATTGCATAGTTTCAGACGGAGATCTCCGGAGCACGAGTGACTTTAACTGCTGCTTTCTAAACACATGCAGATTATCTAAGCATGGTCTTCTGTACTTTACACATTAGTTTCTCTAAAATGTCGAGGTTACGTCTCACCTATACATTTTTTTTTTTCCGAGCGAGAAAAACAGCAGATAACGCTACACTGTTTTTATTAAGGGCCCCCTTCCAAAAGCGAAGGGGTTTTTTCCCCCTTACGAGGGTCTCTCAACACCAGACTCTCAAAAGGTTCAAATTGAACGAACCTCAACCTTGGAAGCCAACGTTCTGTTAAGTTTGCCAATGTTTATAATTGTTCATGTTGTTTGGTTGTTTGTTAACTTACTCAGGAGGATGCTTAATTGTTTGAACTTTAATGTTTTCTATAGCGAGAGAATGACTGGAATACTACTGTATAAACAAAATGACCTATGAGGAACTTACAATAATTTCATTTAACGTAAATGGTCTACTAAATCCTGTAAAGAGAAGCAAAATTTTGACCAAAATGAAGAAAGAAGGGGCATCTGTCGTTTTTCTACAAGAAACCCATTTAAATGACACAGAACATGAAAAGCTAAAACGCATGGGTTTCTCCAAAATATTTTTCTCTTCGTACAAAACTGGGAGTAGAAGGGGAGTAGCTATATTAATATCACAACGGGTAGCTTTTGAGTTGCATACAATGACCAAAGATAGAGAAGGTAGATAGTCCTCCAGGTAGCAATCTTAAATTTTATCAGAAAATGTTTAATTTAATGGCAGAGGCTACAGGAGTATTAATATGTGGAGGTGATTTTAATATTCACCTTAATTCAAAAATGGATGTGTCTCATACGTCACCTAAAAAATTAACATCAATACAAAAAAGGATTAGATTTATAATGGAGGAATTAGGAATAATAGATTTGTGGAGGGATTTCTACCCAACAGGACGTGATTACACTCACTACTCATTTCCCCATTCAACATATGCTAGAATCGACTATTTTTTTTCATATAAAAAGGAGTGGCATAAAATGTTAAAATGTGAAATAGGAACGATAGATCTTTCTGATCATGCACCAGTTTCAATGTCCATATTGCTCAGCAAAACTCAAAGAAATAGAACATGGAGACTTAACTCAAGTGTGCTTAATAATCCCCAATTTATTGAACAAATGAAACAAGAAATCCAAATGTTTTTGGAAGTAAATGATAACGGAGCAGTGGGAGAGTTAGTATGGGACACTCTAAAAGCTGTGTTTAGGGGTAAAATTATTAATTACTGTTCCTTTAAGAAGAAATTAAGGCAATCAACACTGAATACTAAATTAAAGAAATTGGAAATTACACACAAAAAAACACAAGACCCAAATTTGATGACAGAAATTCTTAAGATTAGGAACGAAATAAACCTAATGTACACCCAGGAAATAGAAAAAAAGATAGTATTTACAAAGCAGAAATATTATGAAGCAGGTGTAAAATCAACAAAATTGTTAGCGAAAAAAATAAAAAAACAACAGGCAGAAAATACTATATATAAGATAAGAGACCCACAAACTAAAACGACGCTCTTTAAAAATGAGGAAATCCAAACAGCTTTTAAAAAATATTATGAAAAATTATATTCACAACAGTGTTTTGAGGATGAAGATAAGATTGAGGAATTTCTTAAATCACATGACTTACCAACCTTAACCGATAAACAGAATAGTGACTTAAAGGCCATAATAACAAAAGAAGAATTAGACACAGCCATCACATGCCTCAAATCAAATAAATCCCCTGGCACAGACGGTTTTCCAAATGAATGGTATAAAGTTTTTCGTGCTGAATTATCGCCATGCTTGCTTGAAGCATGCAACTCCGCACTGATGCAGGGAAAAATGCCTCCTTCGTGGATAGAAGCCATAATCACAGTAATCTCAAAAGAAGGGAAAGATGCACTTGATTGTGAATCATACCGACCCATTTCGGTCCTTAATGTTGACTACAAATTGTATGCAAGTATAATAGCGAAATGACTTGAAGATTGTTCCTCAAATTATAGATCAAGATCAAACAGGATTTATTCAAAACAGGCAGACACATGACAACATAAGACGCATATTACCCATTATGCATCATATACAGGAAAATAATTCTGAAGCTGCTTTGGTCAGCTTAGACGCCGAAAAAGCTTTCGACTCAGTAGAATGAAAATTTTTATATAAAGTTTTGAATAGATTAGGGTTCCACGAAGAAATTATTCAAAGTATACAAACTTTATACAATAATCCCACTGCTCGTATTAAGATAAACGGTAGCCTATCTGAAACTATCGTCCTGAAACGAGGTACGAGACAAGGATGTCCCCTGTCAGCATCTCTTTTTACATTATATATAGAACCCCTAGCCCAGTGGATTCGCCAAAACCATTCAATAAAAGGAATTACTTTAAAAAGTGAAGAACACAAACTAGCACTTTATGCAGATGACGTGTTATTATTTTTAAGTGACCCATCTAATTCCCTTGTTGAATTATTGAACGTAATGATAGTGTTGTCCGTACCCCTCCCCTCTTTTGGGGCACAACACCTTGCGTGTTCGTTTGGATGGAAAGAGTCGCAGACAAGTGGAGTGAAGTTGAAAGCAAACCAAAGTATTTAATTAACAATACTGGATCCAGGAGAACCAATACATTCAAGACAGTTTTACAGCCGTCCCAAAGCAAAGTTCCGACCCCTCTCCGATCTGACTCCATGTTTATACCCCAAATGACGTGAAACCTGCCGATGAGGCGTTTCTACAGATTAGCTCATGTTAATATGCATAATTTCACGTGTTAATACTCAGATTCACGTGTCTGACTCTACCATCATGCTTGACCTTGAGTGTGTTTTTGTATTCTCTAAGAATTGGACAGTGTGGCATTCTCTATGTGCGTGTGCATCATCCCCCTCCGCTTTGAGGCACCTGCAGGTTAGGGAGTTACCCACACATAGAGAGAAGGCCGCTTTGTCCGTCTTCAATCTCCTCTGTATCAATTCAGTTCGTACAGAGTGCACCAGTCGATGATGATTGATGACAGTGAGTTAGCAACATGCAGCGGCCTCATCTCTCATTCCCATAAACAAAAATGCCTTTAAGCATGAGTAACATACCATACAATAGAAGTCTATATGTTATATGTTAATATGTCTTAGGAGTAAATATCATGCGGGTTAGCATGTGTTAGAAGTGAGTATCGAATAATCATTTATATAGATGCATATGAAATATAAGATTTCATACTCTGACTATGTAATTGTGAAGGCTAAGTTAAGTAATCATTATTTAGAGATATTTGTCAACAAACACAAGGTATAATAAACGTTTTCCACGACAATTCCCCCTTTTGACGTGTCCTCAAGACACGTCAACACACTCTAGTTCCTCCAAACATGTGTTTGACATGTGTTCAACATGTGAGAGCGAAAACCTGTCCGGCAGCCAACCAACCAATTTTGACAGGAAAAATTCTCTCACGGCCCCTCTGCCCCAGGCGGCCAATTCTAACCATGTCAATGGAGGAAATGACATTATCACCCTAAAGTTATCCCCAAGACTGGTTGTTTTACAACAATTCCTCCTGCTCTTCCTCACACTCCAGTATAGGTAACATATATGGTGGTTTACAGTCTTTGCCCTCCATCATTCTTGTTATTGTACGTTCTACCAAGGATCGAATACAAGGTACACAACAGCATCCGCATGTGACTAAAATAGCAGCGAATACAGCTACGGCTGAAGCCATGGATATAAACACGCCCTTCCATTGTCCGAAAGTTCTCTCCAGCCATCTAGTGATTGGATTATCCACCCCCGTGTTTTCTGCCATTTCTCTAGACAGGGCTTTTAGGGCAAGTAAGGCTTTAGTTACCTTTCCATCTGGGGCCGTGTTATTTGGAATTACGGTACAGCATACATCTCCAAACATATGACAAACCCCACCCTGGTTCGCAAGTACCATATCTAAGGCTATACGATTTTGTATGGTCATTAGTGAAGTTGCTGATAGCTGTTCTGATAAACCTGTTATTGCTGCCCCCGTAATGTTAGCCAGTCTCATTACTTGGTAATTTACGTAGTTAATTCGATCAACGTTCTTGTTTGGTGTGATCCAAATGAAGATACTTTCCCATCCGGCGGCTATCTGATCTACTAGTTTGTGTTCGTCTGGTACTCCTCGAGGTATTCCTATTGCGTCTATGTACGTAGGTGTATTTTTGGTTAAGTCGAAATCATAGTCATATGATCTCCTAAGCCTATTGTGACTGGAAGTAGTTTTGTGTGCGCCGTACATGGTGATTGGGGAAATTAGTCTTACCATAGCGCACAGGCCTTGACTACGCGTGGGTAGTCTTAGCAGTAGGGTTGATCCTCCGCAATAATAATATAGTCCCGCTCTGGCCCATGGCCCTATGGAATTACCGGAATCGCTATTAAATATCGTGTGGCACCAGTTCGGGTTTATGTTACCTAAGTGTCTTGGGTTCTTGGTCTCGTTTCCTGCTACATGGTTAAAACAAGTAAAGTTGCCTAATTCAGGAATCTGGAATGGTCCTGAGCCGGTGTTGTTTGCTATGACTGGGAAAATGTTTGACAGGGCAGTACAATTAGCGGGGTTGGGCATACGTGTTAATTTAATCATGCACTGAAATCCTATTGGGTCCTCCATCGGAAATAGTGGGGCTGGACCTAAAAACAATGTTGGTCTGGCTGCGGCACAGGCTACGCACCCGTCCATGTTAGCTTCTCTGGCTTGCGCATTTATCCATTTAATCCATAAGTTACTCCCTTCGAACCCTGTACTTAACTTTACGATTTGTTCGGTTGTCCATGTAGAATAATCTGCTCCCAGTATAGGCCGATCCCCCCCACTGTCGTTTGTTACGTTGATTGTGTCCTTGACGGTGTCGGCAGTCGGTTCATTTTTAACTCTAACCTTAATCCATCCCACAGGGTCATTACCATGTACGTCCACCCCAACCCCTATGAAGAATGCTGAAGACTTTTCCCCGTTCGGATCGGTTTGCCACTCTAACGCAATAGTTATTAGGTTGTCTATTGGACCATTGTCCCTTTGTATGTTAAGTTTATACCATTGCTTCCGTTCACGAGTCGCCCAACGTTCAGTTGGATCCCAATTAACATGTGTTGACCTAATGACGTCTTCCCACTTGTTACAAGGTCTAGCCTTATAAGCTGCTTGTTCGGTGTTACGGTTGCACTCAAGATTATTGTTACGGGACCAGCACAAGTACACCGCCCCCCCCCTTGTACCCAAGCTTATTTTTGCCACACTTAACTATTTCGCACAAATTCACCGTCCATGCGGTCGTCTCACCCCAATAATAGTCTAGTTGTATACCTCCCCAGCGCCTGATGCATTTGGAGTTAGACTGATCGGTGGTTGATCGTTTAGTTCTATTTAGTTGTGTTATTGGGTCCTTGGTTGTTACGTTTGTTTGGTGTACGATCGCCGACGTGTTGACAACTGTTCCCTCTACCGTTATTGGTTGTTCCTGCATTGAGACAATGGCCAGTGTTATGATCATTATACCCACTAGGGTAATGGTTATTATTACCTGGAGCCATGTTAGAAGAGCTGGAGGAAGTGCTGGTTCGTTATGGTGTCTGTATTTTGCCCTGTGCCACCCCCTTTTCCCGTACCAAGCCATTATTTAAACAATAAACGTGTTTTCCCTCTAAGTTTCCCTCTACTTAGTAAGCTATTGTCTATAACTCTATATGTATAAGTGTTAAAGTTACAGAGTGTATTTATTTTTTTTACAATTTCGTTTGGAGAGTCCAAGGCAACTTGTAAGGAAAAATGAGTCAAAGGCAGCCTGTAAGGAAAAAGAGTCCAAGGCAACCTGCAAGGAAAAATAATGTGTTCTCCCTCTAATTAGTAGATGAGAGTCTATAGCCTTATATGTGTAAGTGTTAAAGTTACAATGTTTTTTTTTTTTTTTTTTTTTTTTTTTTTTTTACAATTTCGTTTGTACAGTCCAAGGCAACCTGTAAGGAAAAATAGTGTGTTTTATCGTTCTGCATCACCAAGAGTGTTAGACAGCTCCCCGGTGGCTCCTGCCGTTCCCGGGGGTGCTCAAATGGCACTTGTCGTTGGCTTGGTGTCAGTTGCTGAGTTAGGTGTGCTCTTGTCGCGCGTCTCTCTCTCTCAAGGCGTGCCTAGATGACACTTGTTGCTAATTGGATGCTTGCTTCTGCACCTGTTGCTCCCCGGGTGGCAGTGCTGGCTTGCACTGAGATAGGTGGTACCATGAGCTGCCTTTGCCCTGGAGTCGTACCGCGTGGCTGGTTCTCTCTGTCACCCGGAATGGACCTGTCCAGCGAGGCTCTGACCACTTTCGCTTAATGGCTCTCAGGTACAACCATGGGGCCACGGCCACCTCCGGAGGTATCTCGTGCTCCCTGTCTCCTCCTCTGTTTCTCCGTACCTGCACAGATAGATCTTCACACACTGATTTTAGTTTCAAAAACAGCTGGCGATA
>JAMWET010002768.1:0-36351 GCA_024036415.1 Prochilodus magdalenae | reverse complement strand
GCTCCTTCGAGCTCGTGGAGCCACTGAACCTGTTCTTTAAGCATACTGTCCAAGCAGGCGCTGCCCACCATGGGTTTCTTATGCAACATCCAGCCGTCTCGGTAACTGAGTTGTAGAGGTTCCTATAGTGTCCTGTAATCCTCCCATACAACCTGACATGTCCTCAACAACGGGTCCTACCATGCGCGGCGTAGTGGGGATGGTGTGACCCTATAGGACTTGTGACTGCCATTCTGACACGCTGACCAATGATCACAAACCTTCTCTTGGTGTCTTGACCTGAATCCTTTGATTTTGCCGCACTACACGGAGATCACGTGGAGTTCGTTTTAGCATACTAAGACCCAAAAAGCGGACTACAACACTGAAGAAGGCACCGTCCAGCCCTGCGGGAGCCTCACTCAATGCATCTTCGGCACGATCTACCGTGCCTGTCTGTGGCGAGTGACTGTGGTTAAGTGTGTCCCAGTGGCAAGGCCCATAATGACCTGCCTGGCATATAGACCGAGCGTGGTGCAAGACGATTGCAACAAGTGGCCGGGAAACTACCAAGGATGACCATTTGTGGACAACACTGGCTGCTTCACGTTGGATGAGAGTACTTGAATCGTGGCTGTTGGTTTAGGCCAGGTACAGAATCCCCCCTCAGGAGAATGTGCGGTCTGGAGCCATGTTGAAACCTGCCCACTAAAGTTTTATTCCAGTCGGCGGATAGTCCTGCTGCGTATTGGCAACTATTAATGTACAGGTGTAGTTGTTTGTTTGAATTTACATATAACCACCTACAACGAGACCGTTAAACATCCAACCAATCCTCCATGATTCTTAGACTTCACCTTCAGCTCTTTCTCACTGCCATGCTTTCAGCCTAGTGTAACATTGGACAAGAGCTGAGAAAAAGCCCTGAGCCCTCCCAATCATGAGAAGTCCCCCGTCTGGTTCCTCGACGATGTCCTGCACCTTTCGGATTGGCCCCCGTGTAAGCTGAGCTTACGGGCCTATAGCACGTGCTGGCGCTTGTCCTTCCCGCTAGTTATACACAGACTGTTTAACACGTCTATCCTCCGTGCTCACCCTCCCTGCACAGATAGCGAGCCTAGCGGCAGCACAGACCCATGCCACATCGTTACCCCAGCTAGACCTTTAATTTCCACACACCTACACCCAGACGCAGTACACTTACCTTTACTCACAGCTACCACCTCTCTTAGTCCCAGTCTAAAAGATCTCTGGCAGCAGAGCACTCACGACTGTTACATCACTTCCCATCAGCCCCCACCTTACATAATACAGTACTACTTGCATTTAGTACCACACTACATACCATCCGGAATGCTTACTGTACCATCAAAAGTTTGAGCACGCGGCCAGAGAACATTCTCTTCTCTTTATCTTAATGCTTTCGTAGAATCAAACTATATACTAGCACCCCTGGGATATGCAGGTCCACCTTAAAAACCTCCAGAGTGGACCTTTACAGGAAGAAGAACAGCTTAATTAAACCTGCAGTGGAGCTGATTTCCTAGCACATACTTACGCCACTAACACATTACACTTACTGGGGGAGTTACTGTAGCACGCGACAGCACTACTTACAGCAACACTAACACATTACACTTACTGAGTTACTGTCCCCAACACACTACTTACAGCACACTAACACATTACACTTACTTGAGTTACTGATTCCAACCACCCTAATACTTACAGCACACTAACACATTCACTTACTGAGTTACTGTACACCAACACTACTTACAGCAAAACTAACACATTCCACTTACTGAGTTAACTGTACAAACCGACCAGAGCTACTTACAGCACACTAACACCATTACACTTACTGAGTTATGTACACCACACTACTTACAGCACACTAACCACATTACACTTACTGAGTTACTGTACACTAACACACTACTTACAGTACACTAACACATTTTACACCTTACTGAGTTACTGTACACCAACACCTACACTTCGAACCTAACACATTACACTTACTGAGTTATCTGTAACACCAAAAACACTACTTACAGCTACACTACGCATTAAACACTTAACTGAGGTTACTTGGCTACACTAACACGTCTACTTACAGTACAACTAACCCATTACACTTACTGAGTTACTGGTACACCCTACACTCTACTTAACAAGCACACTAACACGCTTACACTTACTGAGTTTACTGTAGCTAACCGACACCCTAACTTACAGTACACTAACGACATTGTACACTTACTGAGTATTTACTGTACACCGATCACCCTACTTACAGTACACTAACACATTACACTGACTGAGTTACTGTACACCGAAACACACTACTTCTCCGTACACTAACCGCATTACACTTACTGAGTTACTGTACACCAACACACTACTTACTCGCACGCTAACACATTTACAACCTCTTATGAGTTTACTGTACAACCACACACTACTTACAGTACATACTAACGCATGACACTTAACTGAGTTACTGTAACACCAAAGACCCTCTACTTTACAGTAAACTAACTACATTACACTTACTGAGTTACTGTACGGCACCACACACTACTTACAAGCACACTAACACATTACACTTACTGGTTTTACTGCATCCAACAACACACTACGTACCGGCAACTAACACATAACCTTCCTGAGTCACTGTACACCAAACACACTACCTACCGCACACTAACGCATTACACTTACTGAGTCCTGTACACCAACCAACTACTTCCAAAGCACACTAACACATTACACTTACTGAGTTACTGTACACCAACCCGCTACTTACAGTCACTAACGCATTAACACTCTTACTGAGTTATCTGTTCCAGCCAACACACTACTTACAGCACACTAACACATTTACACTTACTGAGGTTTACTTGTATCAGCCAAGCCCCACTACTTACAGCACACTAACACATTACCCTTACTGAGTTACTGTACCGCAACACACTCTTAACTCGCATACTACTTACGTACACTTGTCCTGACGGATATATCTGTAACCACCACCACATCTACTTACAGTTATCACATATTGGATCCTTTACATGGAAGATGAAGCAGTCTTATTAGCCTGCAGGAGCTGCTTTGAACAATGCTTAATTTCTAAGCAGGTTTGGACAATTCTATTGGTCGGGTTTGGACAGTGTACGATATACATTCCAATCGCAATAGCTTCAGATAAACCTGAAAGGAGTAGCTAGAGCTTTTACACTGTGCAGAAAGAGATCAAAGTTTTTTACACACACTAAATACATATTAGAGTGTGGAGATATGGTCAGGAATTGCTACTGCTGTGCTCTACATCGTGGTATATGTGGTGTATCGGGGTATGTACTGTTTTTTTCAGACTTTCATCAGTTGGAGCTGGTAAGTGTAAGCCCAAAGACTCATTAAGGTGTTTTGAGGTTATCCCAGCTGCTGAATAATCTGTACCACACCTTTTGGGTTTCCAGTTGTTAGCGATAACCGCCTAGCACTGTCCATGCTAGCTCGCACATTTCTAAATTCGTGTTTATTAAGGTTGCTTCCGGGGGCTACCTACAGCGCCACACAAGTTTCCGGCTATCCCATGCAATAAAAGACCTGATTCGCTCCGTTCAGGTCAGGAATCGTGAAATCCGTAGTACTGTGGTCCAGAAAATAACGCTGGAACATGGCGCTGACATAAGCACAGTGAAAAGTGGAAACCAGTGGAGGTCACGGTTGGGGCCATTTAGGTTTTGGGGGTTGTGATTTGTTTCTTGGAGCTCACCCCCAGTATCCTTCTCTGTTTAGAAAAGTGTTTCAGCTTGTGGCAACAAAAACATATATTAGAGGTTGAAGATATGGGTATGAGCTTTCATGGGAAGTACATAAATAAGACATATAGTTCATATAGTCCTATGTGCTACGTTAAGTCACGATTACATCCAGACCATAGAATTTTAAATTATATTAAACATAACAATATCAATTTGCTAATCCTATATTCTATAGAGCTACAGGGGTTGGACCAATGACTGAAACACCTGTCATTTTAGTGTGGAGGTCCTCATGCTAAATTGGCCAGCCTGGTGGCCAACTTCATTAACTGCACAGTGCCCAGTAAAGAGCAGAGTTGAGTTCAGTTAGCAGGAAATAAGGAGCACAGTTCTGCTCAAAATACTGTCCAATGCACCAACATTATGGGTGACTACCAGAATTTCAAAAGAGGACAACTGTTGGTGCACGTCTTGCTGGCGCATCTGTGACAAGACAGCAAGTCTTTTGTGATGTATCAAGAGCCACGGTAATCCAGGGTAATGTCGCATACACCAGGAAGGAGAACCCCACCAGCATCAACGTAGTGAACTGGCCACTATCCTGCAAGAAGAATGGCTTAAACTCCTCTGACCACTGTGCAGGGACGCAGTATATGTCATTCCCAAGAACAACTGATGCTGTAGCTTCGGTGCACGTGCTCGCACAAAAAGATAGGGCCACCTCCATATACACCATACTATATTAAATGGACCGTGTGTGTCTAAAACCAGAGTTGTTTCATGTTTCATTGTCCAACCACCTGTATAGTCCATCTCTATTTGCTAAGGTTAAGTGACAGGCTGTTGATCCTCCTGTGAGTTCCTCCTTTTTGGGAGGGTTTTTATGTGGAACTGCAAAATATTCATGCCTGCCTTTACTACATTTCTTCTACCTAGCTACTTTCTAGGAATAGCCCTGTCTACAAACTTTTGATATTTCTCAGCCACACGTACAAAAAAGTCTGAACTGACAAATGTATCAATCATAGTTCATTGACCAAAATTAAACTATGTTTTAAACCAACAAAGCTAATAATTCATCTCGATTTTATGTCATTACATATTATGAAAGCTGTATGCAGGTTTCAGTCCAGCCACTGTTCATTTTTCACAACACCTTTCTACTGATCTAACTGGTGATTTTCACAAAGACACAGCTCATGTTTCTATCTACTTTAGTTGGATTAAATTGGCATAACTCATACCTGGAAGCTTTATTTACCGAACGTACCAGCACTCAGGCTTGTTTAGTTTTGACATGATTAGCGTGTTTTGTGTATCATCGATTACAAATCTTCTCAATTGAATGCCGCTCTGTTAAATGGCATGAATAGTGTTGCCTGTGCTGTTTTATGTACTGACGGGATGGGCCAAAAGCTCTCATTGGTGGGACTCGGGGATACCTGCGAATCAACAAACATCAGACACGTTTTTTAGAATCTTACACTAAAACGAGTTGTATAATAATATAATAAATAATAAATAAGAATAATAATAGTAAATATATTTATTATTATTATTATTAATGATATTATTACAATTATTCTTATCACTGTTATTAGTTATTATAATAATTATTAAACAATTTAAAATAATACATAAAAAATAAGATTATTTACATAATAGTTATAACAACAATAACATTAATAATAATAGAATACTAATAATTATTATTATTAGTGTTTATTATTGTTATTATTGTATACTTTTTATTATTGTTATTGTTTTAGTTATTATTAATAATAATATTATTGTTATTATAATTATTATTACATAGCTTAAATAATAAATAAGTTATTTAAATAATTATTATAATAACAATAACTTAATCCTCATTAATAGTTATATTATTATTAATCATAATAATAATAATAATAATAATCATAATAAATAATGAATAATAATATACCATTATTATTATTATTCTTTTATTATTATTATTATTATTATTATCTATTATTGTTTATTATTACTTATATATTATTAGTGTTTATTGTTAAGTTGATATTATTATTAATATAACTTATTTATTTATTTTGATGAGTAAAATAAAAGAAATATTAAAGCATCTCACTATTTTCCCCAGGCGCACTACGAAATCCAAGTGAGATTCCCGTGTTACTAGACTGTGTTCAAGAGCCTTTTGGTTTAGCGTGTTCAGGAGTGGTGTTCTTGATTACTCATCAGCGGCTTTTGATCACTGTAAACTGTCAAATGCGATGCAGAATCCAAAATTTAAAAAAGGAGCCTAGTTAAACTGGGAAATGTGGAGCTTCATGTTTGAGCTCGATGTTTTTTTCATTTGTTTAACTTTATGATATTGAAGTTTTTATATAAACGTCTGGTGACAGGTTTATAACTTCCTTTTTTAAAGTTGTAAAAAATCTGTACTGCTAATGTCGAGTGAGCGCTGCCTACAATAGAGGAGATTCGAAATGCATGTACATATTGTTCAAACTTTTTAACCGCTGCCAGCCTCGTTTTACTACTAAATATTGTCATTTTGTCAAAGAAGCTTTTTGCATCATGTTCTAAAGGAGCGTACAGTAAAAGCCACTAGTGCCTGGAGAAGGTCGCAGTTTGTATGACCACCCCGGCATGTTGCTCTGCCAGCACTAACAGGATAGTCATGGAGGCATCACTAAGCTCCTTGATGAATGTCCTGCAAGCGTCGGCTTGTCAGGTCAGTCATGTACAGCGCTAAGGCCCGCCTTCGGTCTTACGGCTCCCACGTGCTCGGATCTTTCGAGTGTGCGTGTTAAAAAGCGTAAACCATCCGTTCGCATGTCTCACGGATGTCGAATGCGCTGCACCCTACCAAAGTTAGTGCTTCTGTGGCTGAATTCCTTCCTGGGTGCAAGCTATGCTTTTTCTGATGAGCGAGTCAAGACACAACCGCTGGTATCACAAGCATATCTTCACATAAATAAGTCAGGTTCCCGAGGCCCCGCCAGTGAGGAAGCCGAGGGCCACCGAGGGTCAAGGTGTAAAAACTCCCTTCCGGCCGATAGATCATAAAGGGAACACACCTTCGAGGGAAGTGGTACAGACGGGTTGGAAGGTTGTGGCAGGGTTGCAAACGCAGAGTGGGTTTTAAATTCAATGTTTGTTCCGGGAGAACAGGGTTCCAACACGACGTGATAGTGAGGGCCCACTGTGGCAGGTAGGGGGGGACAGGGACTTCGCCAAAATCACCTAGGAACGGCAGCTGCTCACAACATAAGGAGTCCTTAATTGATGGTTCACACGATGTAGGATCCGGGTGTTACATCAGGTGTGGGAGATGGGTGGCGCCAGGTGTGGACGCTGGGAATAGCTTGTGCAATGAAAATGAAGTAAACAAGGGGGCGTGTGGTGATCTGTGGTCGACTGGACCAGATGTATGCAGTACGAGTAGCAAAGACAACAAGGGATGTGTGCCCAGGGCTCTAACCACTAGCCTCAAAAGGGGAACCCATACCTCCTCAGGGCAGATGGTTTATCAAATGGATTGTTGGCTAACCAGATAACAGGAACATGTATAAAATGTCTCGAGTGGTACATGTAGGGGCGTGGCCTCGTAAACAATCAAATCAACCCATAGTTGGTACTTGCCCCACATGCCGAAGGAGCTGCCTAGCCCTGTGGTAGACAGATGCTCAGTGCAGGATACGATGTGCTACAGTAGGCAGTATGATTGCATAGAGGAACAGGGGGCGTGGTACGCTGTATGGAAAAACCACGTGTTGTGCCTTGGAGCTTTGACTCGTTCATGCCGCACCAGTAAGGCCGGTTGTGCCAATTAAGGAAATGTGGGCCCTTTTATACAGTCACCAGGAACGTCACGTTCAATCGTTAGGCCTGAGACGGAGTCCATTGCTCTTAAATCTCCCTCCACACCGATGTTCCTACATCTTTCTCAACTCTTCATCACGATTTGCTTAGTGAGACACCAGGTTGTGCTTAGACACTTCTGCCAAGTAAGCCGCTCATTCACGAATCGCTGTATGCTGTACAGCTTCACTATGGGAGTTTACACCACGCTGGAATTGTGGCCAGGGAAGGCATCCACCCACGGCAAATCTGGCCCAACTGTGGGAGGTTCCTTGATTCGCAAACAACGCAAGCAACAGCCACCGCTGCCAGGGTGCTCTGAACAGACGTCTGTACGTAACACCGAAACCTGCGCTATTGGTAACACCGCGAATGCCAGCCATTAGTTTAGACTGGTTTAGGATTAAACAGATTCATTCCGACGGTTTTTCGTCGTCAAAAATGCTCCGACCTAGGACACTGTCAGTGGTGGTGATAGGAACCGCGAGACGTCCACGCTCTTTGAATATATATATCATCTATAAAAAGTCAAAACGCTTATAGAAATGTAATTACAGTTAAAAGTCCCCTGATTGCTACATCATACAATGGTTTTATGGTGAGTAGTTCTGATATCTAAGTTTCACTATAAATCTGTTTATCCTTTTTTTATGTATAGTCATTAAGTAGGAGGGGACGTTGCAGAGCTGCTGTAATAGTGCCAAAGATAGTCCCCCTTACATAACCAGCATTATGTTATATCTGTTGCTAGTCCAATGATAACACATGTATCTTTCCACTTTCGGTTCCATGTTTTACTTTTAGTCCATCATGTGAACAACTAAGCGACTTCGCTGTAACAACCTTTGTCAGAATCTCATGATGAATGGACCAAACGAAACGGCCCACAGGTAACTGTTATTGGAAAGTTCCTACGTTTCTGGATTTCCATTGATGCTTGACTATTAGCAAGTTTTATAATGTGGTTTTATTGGGCTCTCACCTGTAAAGTTGACCATTATGTATGGCGATACTTCTTTTTTCTTGTAGATCAGTTTTTTCTGTCGACTATGTTCCTTGGCAGAGATTTTTAGATTAGCTCCTCAAGCATCTAACAGTGGGGTGGAACAATTGAACTGTAACTCCATTGTCCTCATTTTAGTAGTGGGACGAGGAGATCTCATTGTGTACTTAAAATTGCACCACACGTGGTGTAGCCAATCTTTACATTACGTATGCACAGTATGCAAACCAGTAGAGCAGGTGTTGATGGTTCACATGATTAGCAGGTAAGAAGCACAGTTTATGCTGCTCAAAATGATACTTGCAATGCATCACTAAAAGTACATTTATTCATCTATGGTGTCATACCAGGTGTTCAACACACAAGAGGACGATTGTTGCTGCCAGGCTTGCTGGCGCATCTGTGACCAGACCAGCAATCTTTGTGATGTATCAGAGAGTCCGGACGTATTCCATGTGTAATTGTCAGGCACATAATCCCACCAAGAAGCATACGCTAATAAATGATTGTGGGCTAAACCACAGGTGTTTCACTTTACATTGTCCAACCCCTGTTATTTGCAATGCTGACACTGTGATCCCAACTTTCCCACTCACATGTTTGGAAAGCTTCTCTCACAAGGACCAGTTCCCATAAAAAACCCTCTCACCGGATGACATCCGCCTGCTCATACATCTCAACGCTGGCAGAAATTGAGGTTCTCCTCAAACAACATTGCTGCCCATCCACGTTTTTTCCGCAGACTGCGGAGAAGGCAAGAGCCTGGTTTAGTTCTAAGGTACGTCAATGGAGCCAGACTGTTTTTCCAAGGAACTGTAAACCACTTAATGTAAACGGCAGCTTAAGTAACCAAATGACGCAAAAAAGTTCAACAAAAATGGAGAAAATGGAGAGGGAACCATATTGGGTTCATATAATTGGCTTCTACTTATCTACATTTACGCCTGGTATGATTAAGCTCTGGTTGATGTAAATCCAGAAATACAGACAGCTCTAAAAGCTTCACAAACACGTTCTGTGAAGCCGTACTTGAAAGGCAATAGTTAGACATGGCAAGCCATGTACCACAGGTATTCCTGACTATACCTGAAGGCCCCAGCCCTGGGAGCCAATCAGGTCCCGCTAAAAATAAAGCATTATTACTGATGAGCCACTTTGGCTAGTAAATCAGTACAGGCCCGCTAACGAAAGGAAGTGAGGCAGGAAGAGACGGACTTTATAGTAAAGATAAGAAAGCAGAGCAGATTGAATCATAAGCTCTCTGGGAAAAGACGGTGGAACTCATGAGGATCTCCCTCTATCTGCCTCTATTCAACTCGCCTCCAGTAACCCGCCTAACAAGCCAATTGAAACGTTCGGCTGTTGTTGGATAGTAGATACGTAAGAATAATCTAATTGACTAAACGGCTACACACGTGATGGCGGGAACAGCGTGCTCCCGGCGACGGGTCTAGTGTGATTTTTTAAGCTGCTGGCTGGTTTGTCCCTGCCTTTTAAGTTACGTGAGTCATATCTCGCACTCTTTTTTCATTCTTCGGCTTCTTCTTCATGGACTTGCTTGTGTGTAACCGGCCCTCATATACTCCAAGCAGATACACACGTCAACTCAAAGCTCCAATAGGGAATTCTGGTCCTTCCCACTCTCCCACAGTGGCCTTGTTGAATCATGTCATAAGGTGCTAGTTTTCATATTCAGCATGTTGAAATCAGCATCTCCAGGTCCTAAAGCCAAAGCGTGAGCTGAAGATGCAGGAACATCAGGAGAACTGTGTAAGGAACCGAGTCCCCTTCACAAAATTTACTGTCTGCTAGTATTGATCATAATCACATACACAGGGGTTTGGAAGCAATGATAATCTGAAATCAGCCTCCATGTTTATAAGGTGTCGTGGTGATAGGCTCCTCATGGCTAAATTGGACCAAGCGCACTTGGGGGTCGGGCCCAATTCTTCATTAAGCGTGTGCATGTGATGTGTTGATGGTCCTTTCACATTGCAGGTGTCCTATGTGAGCAGAGTGTGTGTAAGGTTTCAGCTTAGCCGGTTATAATTAGCAGCACAGTTTCTGCTCAAGATACTGCAATGCACACAAACATCTTATCGGGGATAATCATATCCAAGCAGGTTTCAAAAGAGGACAACACCTGTTGGTGCATACTCACTGGGGACTTAAACGTCTTGCTGCGCATCTGTGACCAAGAACACGCGCAAGTCTTTGTGATGTAATCACAGAGCCATCGGTAACCCAGGGTAACATGCTCAGCATCAACTTGCCACGAGAGAGGAGACAACCCTCCTACCAGCAAAAAAAAAACTCCACGTAGTGACCGCTGCCTACTATCCTGCAAGAGGAATGGCTTTAAACGCTCCCTCGATGACCACTGTGCAGGACGCAGTATATGTCATTCCCAAGACCAACTGACGCTGTATTGGCCGCAAAAGGAGGCCCTACACCATACTAATAAATGATTGTGGTCTAAAACCAGGTGTTTCAGTTTCATTGTCCAACCCCTGTAGATGGATACTTAATCAAACCACAAAGAGACAGAACACCCAACAAGAACAAAGGGCACGACATGGGGTATAACACAACTAGGGCTGACGAGAGACACCTGGGAAGGGGCGGAGCTAGAAATAAGAGACCGGACTAGAGAGCGGAGACAGGAGGAGCACAGGACCGAAAAAAAACAGAAGCACATGGACATGACAGGACACGGCAGGGTGTGACAGACACCAGCTTGAAATAAAATACCTTTACGTGCAGGTATATCATTGTTGTAGTGTATATTTCTAATTTTGAGTGTAACACCCTTATTACAAAGATTACCTTGCTTATTTCTAGATATGCTTGAAACAAGCCAATCATCTGCCAATATAGTAAAAACATATAGTTATTAAAATGACTTAAAACTTAAAAAGGCTTAAATAATCGAGAAATAGGTGAAATCAGACTGTAATAATCTGACAACAGTCTTAAAATGAGACAGAAATAGACAAAATAGACAAAATATCACATTTTTTGCAATGTACATTTCTAGTGTTATTTCTAGTGAAGGTCTTTCCAGATGTTCCTCACCTGTGTTGAGTGATTTCATTGAGACAATTGATCTCACTCTATTGGCAAATAACTGGACTGATGACATAATCAGGACAGCAATCTCAAAACGAGAACTCTAAGACATTTACATCATCAGCTACATGTTAGATCCTTTAACTGACTAAGGTACCATGTTCACAGTTCACCTCACATCACAATTCCAGACTTTGGTGAAGATCTTAATCACAGACATTTGGAAAAATCGATGGAATTCCCATTTAAAGAGACAGCATAAGTCCGTATCCCGTTAGTGAGTACTTACCAATGCCGATGATGACGAAGGCCGCCACGCCGTTGAGGATTCCCAGATATTTCACCCCGAACACCACATGATAGAGGAACAGAGCCACCAGGCAGCTGAGGCCGATACTAGCCAAGCCAAAGAAAGTCAGGAACACTGCACACGGAAGAAAACAAACGGGAGGATGAGCTTTACACTAAGCATGTACAGGGGTTGGACAATGAAACTGAAGCACCTGGTTTTAGACCACAATCATTTATTAGTATGGTGTAGGGTCCTTTTGTGGCCAATACAGCGTCAGTTGGTCTTGGGAATGACATATACTGCGTCCTGCACAGTGGTCAGAGGGAGTTTAAGCCATTCTTCTTGCAGGATAGTGGCCAGGTCACTACGTGATGCTGGTGGAGGTTCGTCCTTCTTGGTGGGATGCTGACATTACCCTGGATACTGTGGCTCTTGATACATCACAAAGACTTGCTGTCTTGGTCACAGATGGGCCCGCAAGACGTGCACCAACAGTTTGTCCTCTTTTGTACACAGTTCTCCTGATGTTTCCTCATCTTCAGCTCAGCTTTGGCTTTAGCCTGGAGATGCTGATTTCATACATGCTGAATATGAAACTAGCACTAGCACATGATCACAAGGCCACCTGGAGAGTTGGGAGGCATTCCCTATGGAGCTTTTGCGTTTGACGTGTGTATCTGCTTGGAGAATGGGCGTTACCACAAGCAGTGAGAAGAAGCAGAAGAATAAGAAAAAAGCTGGCGTATGACTCACGTACTTAAAGAGGACAACCAGCCAGAGCTTAAATTCACTCTAGACCCGTCCCGCCTGAGCCGTTTCCCGCCATCACTTAGCCGTTAGATTTAGTTTTTACGCCTCTCCACACAGCCGACTGTTCATGGCTTGTTATGGCGTTACTGAGAGCGAGTTGACAATAGATAGAGGATACTCATGAGTTCCATGTTTCTCTCCCAGAGCATGAATCAATCTTGCTCTCTTTCTTCCCCTTTACCTCTAGTACGATCTTTCTTCCTCATTCCTTCGTTAGCGGCCTCTGATTTAGCCAAAGTGGCTCACCAGTATAATGCTTTTTTTTAGGGGACCTGATTGGGCTCCCAGGGCTGGGGCCTTCAGTTAAGTCAGGAACTGTGGCTTCCATTCTACTATTGCCTTTCAATTACGTATAGTGTTGGTGAAGCTTTTAGTAGCTGTCTTTATGTTCTGGATTTACATCAACCAGAGCTTAATCATACCAGGCGTAAATGTAGATAAGTAGAAGCCATTATATTAACCCCAATATGGTTCCCGTCTCCATGTTTCCTCCATTTTTGTTGAACTTTTTTGCGTCCATTTTGGTTACATTAAGCTGCCGTTTACATTGGTGTTATCAGTCCTTGGAAAAAACAGTCTGGCTCTTCTCCATGACGTACCTTAGAACTAAACAACTCTATGCCTTCTCCGCAGTCTGCGAAAAAACGTGGATGGGCAGGCAAATGTTTGTTTGAGGAGAAGCCTCAATTTCTGCAGCGTTGAGATGTAAGCAAATGTCATCGGAAGAGGTTTTTATGGGAACATGTTCCATTGGAGAGAACGTTCCAAACATTGAGTGGAGCAGTTGGGCTCACAGTGTCCATTGCAAATATACAGGGGTGTGGACAATGAAACTGAAACACCCTGGTTTTAGACGCACAATCATTTATTATAGTCTTGGTGGTATGCTACATTACCCTGGATACCGTGCTCTTGATCTCACGAAAGACCCCTTGCTGTCCACATTTGTCACGATGCCCAGCAAGACGTGCACCACAATCTGTCCCTCTTTTGAACTCTGGTATGTCACCCATAATCTGTGTGCATTGCAGTATTTTTGAGCAGAACCTGTGCTCTTGACCTGCTAACTGAACTTCACACTCGGCCTCTACTGTGCAATGTGCGAGTTAATGAAGATTGGCCACAGGGCTGGTCCCAATTTAGCCTAGAGACCTCCCGACACTGAAAATGACAGGTGTTTCATTTCATTGTCCAACCCCTGTAAGCTTCTATGATGAGCTATCTAAAACCAGCGCAAGGTACATATTGTCTCCGATGTTCTAAAGAAAAAAGTAGTATCGCCAAAATGGCAACTTATTGCAGGAGAGCCCAAAAAACCTCATTTAACTGTAATGTAAGTTCATGGAACCAGACGTCTTTCAAACAGTTCTGGGCCATTTCTGTTGGTCCCATTCATCATGAGATTCGACAAAGTGTTAACAGCAGCTGCCTCTGTTTTCACATGATGGATAAAAGTAAAAATGGACGAAAGTGGAGATACATTTTTTCATTGGAGACAGCAACGATATACATAATGCTGGTTATGTGAATGGGGAACTATCTTGGCCTACAGCGCTCTGCACGTCCCCCTCCTCTATGACTACATAAAAACAGAAACAGATTTAACGTTGAAACTTGATATCTGTGAACTACCATAAAACCATGTGTGAGGCATCAGGGACTTTATATTCATTTCTAAGCGTTGCTTTTTAGAGGTGGACCGTCTGCGTTCCTATCACCACCACTGCATTGTCCTAGGTCGGACAGCATTTGCCACACCAAACCGCTCGGATGAATCTGTTACATCCTAACCAGTCTTAACTTAATGGCTGGGAATTCGGCTTTAGCGCAGTTTATGTGTACGCAGACGTGGCAGCGGTGGCTGTTCCTTGGTTGTTTTGCGACCGAGCGTTGGTTAAACTCCCATAGTGAAGCTGTACTGCATCAGCATTCTGAATACGAGCTTACTGCAGAGTGTCCTAAGCACCACCGGGTGTCTAAGCAAAAGTCGGTGATGAAGAGAGAAAGAGTGGAACGCTGTGGAGGAAAGAGCATGATCGTCCGGCTCAACGATGAAGTGATGTCCGTTTAAAAGGGCCCACATTTCCTTAATGCACGGCATTAAGTGCGGCATGACGCAGTCAAAGCTCCAAAGCAAATGTGTTTTTCCCAGCGTACCTGTTCTCAGCATTACTGCCCTGACGCCTCGTCTGAGCTCTGTCTACCCGGGGCAGCTGAGGGGAAGTGTGTTTGAGGTTACGAGAGATTTATACATGTCCTGTTATCTGGTGTTAACCCGAGGAGGATGGGTTCCCCTTTTGAGGCTTGGTTCCTGGCACATCCCTGTCTGTCTGTCTGTCTGTCTGGTCAGGTCCACATGTCACACAACGCCCCCTCTGGTTACTTCATGTCATTGCACAGCTCTTCCTGCTCCACCCTGGCTCCACCCTCTCCCACACCTGATGCTAATCCGGACTCATGTGGACATCCATTAAGACTCCTTTGTGTGCGCTGCGTATTTGCGAAGTCCCTGTCCCCCCCTACCTGTCAGTGCCTACCTGTGTTTGGACCCCTGTCTCCCGGACAAACATTGATAAACCCACTCTGCGTTTGCAACCTGCCACAACCTCCACCTTACACTTCCTCTCGAGGTTTGTTCCCTTTTGACCGAGGGAGTTTTTCCTTGCCTCTGTGGCCCTCGGCTTCCTCACTGGGGGCTCGGACACCTGATTCTTCGTGAAGCTGCTTTGTGATACAGCTGTTGTCTTGACTCGCTCATCAGAAAAAGCATAGCTGCACCCAGAAGGAATCAGCCCACAGAATGAAACTTGGTGGGTGGGTTTGACATCGTGAGACATGAGAACGATGGTTTACGTTTTACGCTCGACCGCACGTGTGAGGTAAGCAAGGACGGGCCTTATCGCTGTACATGACTGACCCGACAGCCACGCTTGCAGACATTCATCAAGCAGTGATGCCTCCATGACTCATCCTGTTAGTGCTGGCAGACGCCAACATGCCGGGTGGATCAATGGCCTCTCAGCACTAGTGCTTTTACTTACCGCTCCTTTAGAACATGATGCAAAAAGCTTTATGACAAATGATATTATTAGTAAAACAATGGAGGTAAAAAAGTTGAAATATGTACATGCATTTCAGAATCTCTCACTGGCAGCGCTCACTCGGACTTGCATACAGATTTTTACAACTTTAAAAAAGGAAGTTATAACCTACTGAGTTTATAAAACTTCATGTCATAAGTTAACAAATGGAAAAATGCTCAACATGAGCTCCACATTTCCAGTTAACTAGGCTCCTTTTTTAAAGTTTGGATTTCTGCATCATTTGACAGTGTAACAGTGATAAAAGCCTCTGATGAGGTAATCAAACCCTCCTGAACACGCTAAACCAAAAGGCCTTAACACAGTCAGTAACACGATCCTCCTTGGATTTCAGTAGTGCGCCTGAAATAGTGCAGATGCTTTAATATTTCTTTTTTATTTTACTCATCAAAATAAATAAATAAGTTATTTAATAATAATTATAATAACAATAACATTAATAATAATAATAATAATAACAATAATAATAATAATAATAATAATAATAATAATAATAATAATAATAATAATGGTTATTATTATTATTATTATTATTATTATTATTATTATTATTATTATTATGATTAATAATAATAATAATAATAATAATAATGTTATTGTTATTATAATAATTATTAAATAACTTATTTATTTATTTAAGCTATGTAATAATAATTATAATAACAATAATATTATTATTAATAATAATAATAACAATAACAATAATAACAATAACAATAATAACAATAATAACAATAATAATAATAATTATTATTATTATTATTATTAATGTTATTGTTGTTATAACTATTATTAAATAACTTATTTATTTATTTATTTAAATTGTTTAATAATTATTATAATAACAATAACATTGATAATAATAATAATAATAATAATAATAATAATAATAATAATAATTACTATTATTATTATTATTATTATTATTATTATTATTATACAACTTTTTTTATTGTAAAGATTCTAAAACGTTCTGATGTTTGTTGATTCGCAGGATCCCGATCCCCAATGAGATCTTTTGGCCCCTCCCGTCAGTACATAACATCACAGGCAACACTGATTCATGCCATTTAACAGAGCGGCATCAATGAGAAGATTTTGTAATCGATGATACACAACACGGTAATCATGCAAAACTAAACAAGCTCCGGTCGTGTTAAAAAGCTCCAGGCGTTTGCCAATTATCACTAAAGTAGAACAACATGAGCTGTGTCTTTGTGAAAATCACCAGTTAGATCTAGAAGGATGTGTAAAAATGAAAGTGGCTGACTGAAACCTGCATACGCTTCTAATTGTAATAGATAAATAGAGATGATTATGGCTTTGTTTGGTTAAAACACTGTTTATTTGGTTAAATATGATTGATACTTTGTCATTCAGCTTTTTTGTACGTGGGGAGAAATATCAAAAGTTTAGACAGGGCTATTCCTAGAAGGTGCTAGTGAAGAATGCTAGTAAAGGCATGCATGAATTTTTGCAGTCCACCTTAAAAACCCTCCAAAATGGAACTCACAGGAGGATCAACCAGCTGTCTTAACTTGCAATAGAGATGGATATACAGGGGTTGGACAATGAAACTGAAACACCTGGTTTTAGACCACAGTCATTTATTAGTATGGTGTAGGGCCTCCTTTTGCGGCCAATACAGCATCAGTTGGTCTTGGGAATGACATATACTGCGTCCTGCACAGTGGTCAGAGGGAGTTTAAGCCATTCTTCTTGCAGGAATAGGTGGCCAGGTCACTCGTGATGCTGGGTGGAGGTTCGTCCTTCTTGGTGGTATGCTGACATTACCCTGGATACCGTGGCTCTTGATACATCACAAAAGACTTGCTGTCTTTGGTCACAGATGCGGCCAGCAAGACGTGCACCAACAGTTTGTCCTCTTTTGAACTCTGGTATGTCACCCATAATGTTGTGTGCATTGCAGTATTTTGAGCAGAACTGTGCTCTTACCTGCTAACTGAACCTTCACACTCTGCTCTTACTGGTGCAATGTGCAGTTAATGAAGTTTGGCCACCAGGCTGGTCCAATTTAGCCATGAGACCTCCCACACTAAAATGACAGGTGTTTCAGTTTCATTGTCCAACCCCTGTAGCTCTATAGAATATAGATATAGCAAATTGATATTGTTATATTTATATAATTTAAAATTCTATTGGTCTGTGATGTAATCGTGACCTTGTAACGTAGCACATAGGACTATATGAACTATATGTCTCTATGTTATGTACTTATGAAAGCTCATACACCATATCTCCACCTCTAATATATGTTTTGTTGCACACGTGCAACACTTTTCTAAACAGAGAAGGATACTGGGGGTAGCTACAAGAACAAATCACAACCCCCAAAACCTAATGCCCAACCGTGACTCCACTGGTTTCCACTCTTCACTGTGCTTATGTCAGCGCAGCGTTATTTTCCTGGATCCACAGTACTACGGATTTCACGATTCCTGACCCTGAACGGAGCTGAATCAGGTCTTTTATTGCATGGGATAGCCGAAACTGTGTGGAGCTGTAGGTAGCCCCGGAAGCAACCTTAATAAACACTGAATTAGAAATGTGCGAAGCTAGCATGGACAGTGCTAGGCTGGTTATCGCTAACAACTGGAAACCCAAAAGGTGGTACAGCTTTATTCAGCAGCTGGGATAACCTAAAACACCTAATGAGTCTTCTGGCTTACACTTACCAGCTCCAACTGATGAAAGTCTGAAACAGTACATACCCCGATACACCACATATACACTTGATGTAGCACAGTATCATATTCCTCCATATCTCCACCTCTAATATGTATTTAGTGGTGTAAAAACTTTGATCTCTTTCTGCACAGTGTAAAAGCTCTAGCTCTCCTTTCAGGTTACTGAATATTCATGATGGACCGACCAATAGAATTGCTCCAAACCTGCTTAGAAATTAAGCATTGTTCAATCAGCTCCACTGCAGGTTAATAAGCTGCTTCATCTTCCTGTAAAGGTCCATAGTGTACTGTAAGTAGTGTGTTGGTGTACAGTAACTCAGTAAGTGTAATGTGTTAGTGTGCTGTAAGTAGTGTGTTGGTGTACAGTAACTCAGTAAGTGTAATGTGTTAGTGTGCTGTAAGTAGTGTGTTGGTGTACAGTAACTCAGTAAGTGTAATGTGTTAGTGTGCTGTAAGTAGTGTGTTGGTGTACAGTAACTCAGTAAGTGTAATGCGTTAGTGTACTGTAAGTAGCGTGTTGGTGTACAGTAACTCAGTAAGTGTAATGTGTTAGTGTGCTGTAAGTAGTGTGTTGGTGTACAGTGACTCAGTAAGTGTAATGCGTTAGTGTACTGTAAGTAGTGTGTTGGTGTACAGTGACTCAGTAAGTGTAATGTGTTAGTGTGCTGTAAGTAGTGTGTCGGTGTACAGTAACTCAGTAAGTGTAATGTGTTAGTGTACTGTAAGTAGCGTGTTGGTGTACAGTAACTCAGTAAGTGTAATGCGTTAGTGTTCTGTAAGTAGTGTGTTGGTGTACAGTAACTCAGTAAGTGTAATGTGTTAGCGTGCTGTAAGTAGCGTGTTGGTGTACAGTAACTCAGTAAGTGTAATGCGTTAGTGTTCTGTAAGTAGTGTGTTGGTGTACAGTAACTCAGTCAGTGTAATGTGTTAGTGTGCTGTAAGTAGTGTGTCGGTGTACAGTAACTCAGTAAGTGTAATGTGTTAGTGTACTGTAAGTAGCGTGTTAGTGTACAGTAACTCAGTAAGTGTAATGCGTTAGTGTGCTGTAAGTAGTGTACTGGTGTACAGTAACTCAGTAAGTGTAATGTGTTAGTGTACTGTAAGTAGCGTGTTAGTGTACAGTAACTCAGTAAGTGTAATGCGTTAGTGTGCTGTAAGTAGTGTTTTGGTGTACAGTAACTCAGTAAGTGTAATGTGTTAGTGTGCTGTAAGTAGTGTGTTGGTGTACAGTAACTCAGTAAGTGTAATGTGTTAGTGTACTGTAAGTAGTGTGTTAGTGTACAGTAACTCAGTAAGTGTAATGTGTTAGTGTGCTGTAAGTAGTGTGTTGGTGTACAGTAACTCAGTAAGTGTAATGTGTTAGTGTACTGTAAGTAGTGTGTTAGTGTACAGTAACTCAGTAAGTGTAATGTGTTAGTGTGCTGTAAGTAGTGTTGGTGTACAGTAACTCAGTAAGTGTAATGTGTTAGTGTGCTGTAAGTATAGTGTTGGTGGACAGTAACTCAGTAAGTGTAATGTGTTAGTGTGCTGTAAGTAGTGTGTTGGTGGACAGTAACTCAGTAAGTGTAATGTGTTAGTGTGCTGTAAGTAGTGTGTCGGTGTACAGTAACTCAGTAAGTGTAATGTGTTAGTGTGCTGTAAGTAGTGTGCTTAGAAATCAGCTCCACTGCAGGTTAATAAGCTGCTTCTTCTTCCTGTAAAGGTCCACTCTGGAGGTTTTTAAGGTGGACTGCATAATCCCATGGGTGCTATTATATAGTTGTCTCCTGATCTACAGTAAAAGCTATTAAGATAAAGAGAATGTTCTCTGAGCAGCCGTGCTCAAACTTTAACTGGTACAGTAAGTCATTCCGGATGGTATGTAGTGTGGTGTACAGTAAATGCAGTAGTGTACTGTATGTATGTAAAGGTAGGGCTGAATGGAACAGTCTTACAGTAAGTGATGCTCTGTGCTAGTCTTTTATGGCTGGGCTGTAGGGTGGTAGCTGTAAGTGTAATAGGTTAGTGTACACTGCGTCTAGGGGTTGTGGTAGGTGTGTGGATTAAGGTCAGCTGGGGAAGCTGTGGCTGTCTGTGCTCCGCTAGCTCGCTATCCGCAGGGAGGGTACACGGATTGTAGACTGTTAAACATCTGTACTAACAGCGGAGGACAGCGCAGCACGTGCTATATGGCCCGTAAGCTCAGCTTACACGGCCAACGAGGTGCAGACAAGTCGAGGGACTTCTCATGATCTGGAGTGGCTCAGGGTTTCTCAGCCTTTCCAATGTTACTTTAGGCTTAGCATTAGTGAGAAAGAGCTGAAGGTGAAGTTCTAAGAATCATGAGATGGTTCTTTAACGGTTCTTTAGGTGGTTCTATGTACATTCAAAAAACTACCTGTACAAATAGTTGCACCCAGAAGGAATCAGCCGACTGGAATAAAACTTAGTGGGCAGGTTTCACATCCGACCGCACATCCGAGGGGGATTCTGTACCTGGCTAACCCAACAGCCACGATTTCAGACATACAGTGAGCAGCGGTGTCCTCCATGAGTCATCCTGTTAGTGCCAGCACTGTTGGCAGACGGCTGCACCACGCTGGTCTATATGCATGCAGGTCATTATGATGACTGCCCTTAACACCTTAACAAAGTCAACATCGCCAAAGACTGCAATGGTGTCGTGCCAGACTGTCATGGAGTGACTCAGAAGGGCAGCGGGTCATCTTCAGTGTTGAGTCCCGCTTTGGTCTTAGTGCAAACGCTCAACGAATCCGTGTGTGGAGGCACGGTTGTCAGCACCAAGATGAATGGTTTGTTGTCATGCGTCACATGTCCAGATGGCATGTCCAAGTCCTGGTGTCACTCCACTTCCACCCCTACCGCACCATCTGCAGGAACCGTGTGAGGATATTCAGGTTGTATGGGATGGATTATCACAGGACACTATTAGGAACCTCTACAACTCCGTACCGAGACGTCTGGCATGTTGCATAAGCAAACATGGTGGTGCAGCGCCTGCATGCTTAAATGAACATGGTTCATGGTGCTCCACCGAGCTCCACGAGCATCCACAGTGCTTCAAAGATCAGATATTTAGCATGGTCACCTGTGGTTTCCTGAAGATTCAGCTTCATTGTCATTACACATGTACAAATACAAGGCAACGAAATGCAGTTTAGCATCTATCCAGAAGTGCAGTAAGCAGGATGTGCAGTATCTACCGTGTGCGGTATGCACAGGATACAGACAGTGGTATGGACAAAGTGTACAGGTAACTACAGGAAGGTAGAAGACTGTGGGAAGGTAGGTACAATAAAGGACTGAGGTTAAGGCCTGCACAACCCCCGAAACCCAACGCCCAACCATGACGTCTATCAACATCTCACGGCAGGAGCTACTCAGGGCTAGTTTCCTCCCGTTCCTATGGTAATGTTAGTGCTACGTTACTTTCCTGGATCCACAGTACTATGGATTTCACGATTTCCTGAGCTGAGCTGGATTAGGTCTTTTATGGCATGGAATAGCTGAAACTGTGTTGAGCTGTAGGTAGCCGTAGGAAGCAAGCTTAATAAACACTGAATGGTGTAAATGTGCAAAGCTAGCATGGGCAATGCTAGGCTAGTTATCGCTAGCAACTGCAAACCCAGTAGATGGCAGCACTTTATTCAGCAGCTGAGTTTACTCCATAATACCTAGTACTGACTATAATATACGGTTTTCAAAACAGATATTTCCCACAGTACCCTGAGACGTCCTGTCTAGTCCTGGTCCTGTTTGTCTCCGGTTTTCTCGGTGTCCCTCCTGTCTTATACATATTTCTCACCATCAGATAGAATAGCACTCTAAAAACTTCATTCTCCTGAAGTTCATTCACATCACTCTTAGGTTAGATGGTTCCTCAAAGGTTTCTCAGTAAAGACAGTGGTTCTATCTACACTCGTCCTCAAAAAATAGCTGCACCCAGAGGGAAGCAACCGAGAAATCAAACTTGGTGTGTAGGTTTTCTTTACCTGACTGAACCAACAGCCATGATTGGTGACATTCAGCACGCAGTGATGTCCTCCATGAGTCAGTGGCAGTACCGTTGGCAGACGGCTGCACGACTACGCGCACACCGACAGTGATGTCTTTGTCACAGGCTTTCTCGATATCCCTCAGGTCACTTTGCTGTGCTGTCCTATGTGCTTTTGTTTATTTTGATTCTAGCTCGTCCTGTGTCTGCCCTCTTGTCACGCCCCTCACCTGTGCCTACTTGTCTAAGTGTAGTGCTTAGTGCCCTTCCCAGGTGTTAGTCCTTGTGTGCGTATACTCAGTGGTTGTGCTCTGGTGCTTGGTGTTTTGTCTTGATGCCAGTTTCTGTTTGTTTCCTGTGTTCCTTGTTCAGGTAGTCGTTTATTTATAGTGTCTTTGTTTTCTAGTTTTATGTTTCTAGTGATATTGGATCTCATAAAACATATAGACTAGCACTCGCGTCCTGCCTCCTTGTCTCGTTCTTATTACACAAACATTGCTCATAAAGTTTGCTGTGTCAGCATACCCTGCTAGGAAGACACTACCATTGATGAACTAACATTGGAGTATTTTGGGTGCTGGTATGCTGGGCAGCAGCTGTTTACCTCTAAGTGTCCTGTAAGTAGTGTGTTGGTGTACAGTAACTCAGTAAGTGTAATGTGTTAGTGTGCTGTAAGTAGTGTGTTTGTTGTACAGTACCTCAGTAAGTGTAATGCGTTATTGTACTGTAAGTAGTGTGTTGGTGTACAGTAACTCAGTAAGTGTAATGTGTTAGTGTGCTGTAAGTAGTGTGTTTGTTGTACAGTACCTCAGTAAGTGTAATGCGTTATTGTACTGTAAGTAGTGTGTTGGTGTACAGTAACTCAGTAAGTGTAATCTGTTAGTGTACTGTAAGTAGTGTGTTGGTGTACAGTAACTCAGTAAGTGTAATGCGTTAGTGTACTGTAAGTAGTGTGTTGGTGTACAGTAACTCAGTAAGTGTAATGCGTTAGTGTACTGTAAGTAGTGTGTTGGTGTACAGTAACTCGGTAAGTGTAATGAGTTAGTGTGCTGTAAGTAGTGTGTTGGTGTACAGTAACTCAGTAAGTGTAGTGTGTTAGTGTGCTGTAAGTAGTGTGTCGGTGTACAGTAACTCAGTAAGTGTAATGTGTTAGTGTGCTGTAAGTAGCGTGTTGGTGTACAGTAACTCAGTAAGTGTAATGTGTTAGTGTGCTGTAAGTAGCGTGTTGGTGTACAGTAACTCAGTAAGTGTAATGAGTTAGTGTGCTGTAAGTAGTGTGTTGGTGTACAGTAACTCAGTAAGTGTAATGTGTTAGTGTGCTGTAAGTAGTGTGTTGGTGTACAGTAACTCAGTAAGTGTAGTGTGTTAGTGTGCTGTAAGTAGTGTGTTGGTGTACAGTAACTCAGTAAGTGTGTAATGTGTTTAGTGTACTGTAAGTAGTGTGTTGGTGTACAGTAACTCAGTAAGTGTAATGTGTTAGTGTACTGTAAGTAGTGTGTTGGTGTACAGTAACTCGGTAAGTGTAATGTGTTAGTGTACTGTAAGTAGTGTGTTGGTGTACAGTAACTCGGTAAGTGTAATGAGTTAGTGTGCTGTAAGCAGCGTGTTGGTGTACAGTAACTCGGTAAGTGTAATGTGTTAGTGTACTATAAGCAGCGTGTTGGTGTACAGTAACTCAGTAAGTGTAATGTGTTAGTGTGCTGTAAGCAGCATGTTGGTGTACAGTAACTCAGTAAGTGTAATGTGTTAGTGTGCTGTAAGTAGCGTGTTGGTGTACAGTAACTCAGTAAGTGTAATGTGTTAGTGTGCTGTAAGTAGCATGTTGGTGTACAGTAACTCAGTAAGTGTAATGTGTTAGTGTGCTGTAAGTAGCGTGTTGGTGTACAGTAACTCAGTAAGTGTAATGTGTTAGTGTGCTGTAAGTAGCGTGTTGGTGTACAGTAACTCAGTAAGTGTAATGAGTTAGTGTGCTGTAAGTAGCGTGTTGGTGTACAGTAACTCAGTAAGTGTAATGTGTTAGTGTGCTGTAAGTAGTGTGTTGGTGTACAGTAACTCAGTAAGTGTAGTGTGTTAGTGTGCTGTAAGTAGTGTGTTGGTGTACAGTAACTCAGTAAGTGTAGTGTGTTAGTGTGCTGTAAGTAGTGTGTTGGTGTACAGTAACTCAGTAAGTGTAGTGTGTTAGTGTGCTGTAAGTAGTGTGTTGGTGTACAGTAACTCAGTAAGTGTAATGTGTTAGTGTGCTGTAAGTAGTGTGTTGGTGTACAGTAACTCAGTAAGTGTAGTGTGTTAGTGTGCTGTAAGTAGTGTGTCTGTGTACAGTAACTCAGTTAGTGTAATGTGTTAGTGTGCTGTAAATAGTGTGTTGGTGTACAGTAACTCAGTAAGTGTAGTGTGTTAGTGTGCTGTAAATAGTGTGTTGGTGTACAGTAACTCAGTAAGTGTAGTGTGTTAGTGTGCTGTAATAAGTGCGTGGTGTTGGTGTACTCAGTAACTGTAGTGTCGTGTGTAAAATGTGTGTAGTGTGCAGTGAACTCAGTAGTGTAATTGTTATGTCGCTGTTGGTGTACAGTGTAACTACAGCTCAAAGCTTGTAATGTGTTAGTGTGCTGTAAGTAGTGTGTTGGTGGTACAGTAAACTCAGATATAGTGTAATGCGTTGTGTTGCTGTAAAGTAGTGTGTTGGGTGTACAGTAACCTCAGTAAGTGTAGTGTGTTAGTGTTGTTAGATGGGGCTGGTAAAGTATTGTGTTGTGTAGGTGGTGTACAGTAACTCAGTAAGTGTAGTGTGTTAGTTGTGCTCTGCTTTGCTGTAGTGTGTGTTGGTGTACATGTAACTCAGTAAGTGTAAGATCGCGTAGTGTGCTGTAAGTAGTGTGTTGGTGTACAGTAAATCTCAGTAAGTGTAAGTGCGTTAGTGTGCTGTAAGTAAGTGTGTTGGCTGTTACAGTAATACTCAGTAAGTGTAATGCGTTTAGTGTGCTGTAAGTAGTGTGTTTTTGGTGTAACAGTGCCTTCGGACTAATGAATGCTGCCTTCTATCTAAAGACTGGTGGGACTGAGAGACACTAGAGTCTAGAGGAACTTCTACTGACACTGGAGAAGTATTTTACCCTGGGGTTCTCTACTTCCTTCATCCACCACTGATTCCACACCCTTCTTACCTGAAGTACAGCAATGCATGGTCACTTGTGGCCTTTCCAGAATCTATAATTACTTTGGGATTTGTGATGTCTTATTATAATGCATGAGTTATGTAATTGTAAATGAAGTAAGATTTATTTTCTTACATATTAAAAAGCTCCTGACCATCCATGAGGTGGACCGTGCTTGTTAAGAGTTAGTCTCAGACCTGACACGTTCAACTACACCTGCCCTGCCTATTGGGGAAAATATGGATGAACCCTCACTCCTCATCATCCTGGACGGTAATACCGCATACTTAGAGGCAAACTGTGCTCCCAAACGTCTTTAGCCTCAGCTCGACCCCACACCCGACAGCTCCTCTGCTCAAGCATGAAAGACCTTGGCGATGGATTCTGGAGGAGGAGAGGCGAATAACCGTTTCCTCCCGTTCCTCTTTTATTAATGCCACATTACACATTAGGCTCCTCCGTTGTACCGGAGAGGGCCACATTCATATATCAGTTTCTGGGGAAAGTTCTACTGTTGAGTTAGCGTGCTCTTTTCAAGCGCGGGCGCTTGCAGGATGAGGCTGTAGCATTTTGCAGGACACCTCCTGCACTGGACCATCTCATGGCAACACCGGAGTCTGCAATATTCATTGCCAAGCTCGTACAGTTTTGTGTTTTTTATTTCCCACCCTGTTTGTACCGGAAACCATTCATGTTAAAAGGTCTAAGCCTCTCGCACAAACGGCCTTTTTTTTATTTCTGCGTGTCTCTTGTCTTGACCTCAGCTCGAGCACTTTTTCCCCCCTCACCTGCGGACAGCTAAAGCTGCTTTCATAAGCGCTGTGTGTGCGGCGGGTAAAAGCAAGCAGTGTTGGCGCGGTTGCTAGGCTACTGAGGTACGGAGAGAGGGTCTCGAAAGGCTTCTCTGGTGGTGTTTAACGGCGCTCGTTGAAAGTGGAGCGAAAGAGCCTCGCAGGCCTTCGCTGTCATCCCTCCAGCCGTAGTGAGGGGAATGAAAACTTCAGCCAAGAGCATGGAGGGAAAAGCACAGCAACGGCACAAGCATGGAGGGAAGAGCACAGCAACGGCACAAGCGTGGAGGGAAGAGCACAGCGACGGCACAAGTGTGGAGGGAAGAGCACAGCGATGGCACATGCATGGAGGGAAGAGCACAGCGACGGTACAAGCGTGGAGGGAAGAGCACAGCGACAGTACAAGCGTGGAGGGAAGAGCACAACAGCGACGGAGCACAACACACACGCATGGAGGGAAGAGCACAGCGATGGTACAAGCGTGGAGGGAAGAGCACAGCGACGGCACAAGCATGGAGGGAAGAGCACAGCGATGGCACAAGCATGGAAGGAAGAGCACAGCGACGGCACAAGCGTGGAGGGAAGAGCACAGCGACGGTACAAGCGTGGAGGGAAGAGCACAGCGACGGTACAAGCGTGGAGGGAAGAGCACAGCGACGGTACAAGCGTGGAGGGAAGAGCACGTTGCGGGTACCAGCGTGGAGGGAAGAGCACAGGGACGGAACAAGCATGGAGGGAAGAGCACAGCGATGGTACAAGCATGGAGGGAAGAGCACAGCGACGGCACAAGCGTGGAGGGAAGAGCACAGCGATGGCACAAGTATTGAGTGACGAGCACAGCGACGGCACAGGCGTGGAGGGAAGAGCACAGCGACGGCACAAGCATGACGCAGGAAGAGCACCAGCGACCGGCACAAGCGTGGAGGGAGAAGAGCACAGCGACGGCAAACAACGTGTGGGAGGGCAAGCAGCACAGCGACGGCACAAGCGTGGAGGGAAGAGCACAGCGATGGCAACATGCATGGAGGGAAGCAGCACAGCGATGGTACAGCATGGAGGGAGGAGCACAGCGACGAAACAAGCATGAAGGGAAGAGCACAGCAACGGCACAAGCATGGAGGGAAGAGCACAGCGACAGCACAAGCATGGAGGGAAGAGCACAGCGATGGCACAAGCATGGAGGGAAGAGCACAGCAACGGCACAAGCGTGGAAGGAAGAGCACAGCGACGGCACAAGCGTGGAAGGAAGAGCACAGCGACGGCACAAGCATGGAGGGAAGAGCACAGCAATGGCACAAGCATGGAGGGAAGAGCACAGCGACAGCACAAGTATGGAGGGAAGAGCACAGCGATGGCACAAGCATGGAGGGAAGAGCACAGCAACGGCACAAGCGTGGAAGGAAGAGCACAGCGACGGCACAAGCGTGGAAGGAAGAGCACAGCGACGGCACAAGCATGGAGGGAAGTGAACAGCGATGGCACAAGTGTGGTGGGTAGAGCACAGCGAGGCTGCAGCATGGAGGGAAGAGCACAGCGAGGCTGCAGCGTGGAGGGAAGAGCACATCGAAGCTGCAGCGTGGAGGGAAGAGCACAGCGAGGCTGCAGCGTGGAGGGAAGAGCACAGCGAGGCTGCAGCGTGGAGGGAAGAGCACAGCAACGGCACAGACATGGAGGGAAGAGCACAGCGACGGCACAGACATGGAGGGAAGAGCACAGCGACGGCATACAAGTTGTGGTAGGGTAGAAGCAAAAGTCGAGAGGCCACAAAGCATGGAGGGAAGCATGATGTGTCAGCAATGGCTGCAGCGTGGTAGGAACAGACCACAGCAAGGCTGCAAGTGTAGCAAATGGAGGGAAGGAGCACAAGCAAGGCTGCAGCGTGTGAGGGAAAGAGAGCACCTAGCACAAGGTGCTGGCAGTGTCGAGGGAAGAGCACAGCGACAGCACAAGCGTGGAGGGAAGAGCACAGCGACAGCACAAGCGTGGAAGGAAGAGCACAGCGACGGCACAAGCGTGGAGGGAAGTGAACAGCGATGCCCCTTTGATATGCAACGTGTGGTGGGGTAGAGCCCCAGCGAGGCTGCAAGCATGGAGGGAAGGAGCACAGCGAGGCTGCAATAGCGTGTGGAGGGAAGAGCACATCGAAGCTGCAGCGTAGAGGGAAGAGCACAGCGAGGCTGCAGCGTGGAGGGAAGAGCACAGCGAGGCTGCAGCGTGGAGGGAAGAGCACAGCGACGGCACAGACATGGAGGGAAGAGCACAGCGACGGCACAAGTGTGGTGGGTAGAGCACAGCGAGGCCACAGCATGGAGGGAAGAGCACAGCAAGGCTGCAGCGTGGAGGGAAGAGCACAGCAAGGCTGCAGCGTGGAGGGAAGAGCACAGCAAGGCTGCAGCGTGGAGGGAAGAGCACAGCAAGGCTGCAGCATGGAGGGAAAAGCACAACGACGGCACAAGCGTGGAGGGAAGAGCACAGCGACGGCACAAGCGTGGAGGGAAGAGCACAGCGACGGCACAAGCATGGAGGGAAGAGCACAGCAAGGCTGCAGCGTGGAGGGAAGAGCACAGCAAGGCTGCAGAGCGTGGAGGGAAGAGCACAGCAAGGCTGCAGCGTGGAGGGAAGAGCACAGCAAGGCTGCAGCCTGGAGGGAAGAGCACAGCAAGGCTGCAGTGTGGAGGGAGAGAGCACAGCAAGGCTGCAGAGCATGGAGGGAAGAGCACAGCAAGGCTGCAGCCTGGAGGGAAGAGCACAGCAAGGCTGCAGTGTGGAGGGAGAGAGCACAGCAAGGCTGCAGAGCATGGAGGGAAGAGCACAGTGACGGCACAAGCATGGAGGGAAGAGCACAGCAAGGCTGCAGAGCATGGAGGGAAGAGCACAGCAAGGCTGCAGAGCATGGAGGGAAGAGCACAGCAAGGCTGCAGCGTGGAGGGAAGAGCACAGCGACGGCACAAGTGTGGTGGGTAGAGCAAAGCGAGGCCACAGCATGGAGGGAAGAGCACAGCAAGGCTGCAGCGTGGAGGGAAGGAACACAGCAAGGCTGCAGTGTGGAGGGAGAGAGCACAGCAAGGCTGCAGTGTGGAGGGAAGAGCACAGCAAGGCTGCAGCGTGGAGGGAAGAGCACAGCAAGGCTGCAGCGTGGAGGGAAGAGCACAGCAAGGCTGCAGTGTGGAGGGAAGAGCACAGCAAGGCTGCAGCGTGGAGGGAAGAGCACAGCAAGGCTGCAGTGTGGAGGGAAGAGCACAGCAAGGCTGCAGCGTGGAGGGAAGAGCACAGCAAGGCTGCAGCATGGAGGGAAGAGCACAGCAAGGCTGCAGCGTGGAGGGAAGAGCACAGCAAGGCTGCAGCATGGAGGGAAAAGCACAACGACGGCACAAGTGTGGTGGGTAGAGCACAGCAAGGCTGCGGAGCGTGGAGGGAAGAGAACAGTGATGGCACAAGCGTATTTTGTCTTTTATTCCTCAATGCCAACATGAGCTGACTAGTCTAGTAGCGAATTCTGTCTCAAAGCTCCTTGTTTATTAAGCTACCATACACCACATTTCTACAACAGCCGGCAGCACCGATTCCTTGTAACAGCACTAAGCGATCATAAAGGCTTTCTTACTCTGTGCAACGAGAAGGCCAACATTCCAGGGCACACTTGGACTGTGATGTTCTGGCCTTCACACTTCATTCAGGAGTCCCCACGCTCTGGGCTTTTGTGTTCCATTTAAATGGCATTAGCTTAGCATATACACACGTAGCATGAATAGACGATCGTTTTGGTAATGCATGTTTTTCAAAAAAAATGTTCTTCACTCCACATGTGTAGAGTGATTTACTTGTTGGCTTCTTCTACGGATTAGAACAGTAAAGATGTATCTAGTGGACTTACCTTAGCCTAACATACCTCTACCGATCGGTAGAGATGGCACAATAAGTTTATGTTAAGTTTGACAAGCCAGTGAATGGGCACTAGAGAGTGCATGGGCTGCGGCCCACAGGTTAAGAAACTCTGATTCCCAGAATGTAGCATTTAGCATTGAGGACAGAATCTGTAGAGCAGTATTAAGGGGTTGGGGGTGACCAGATTCCTGGTGTCACTCCACCTCCACCCCTACCGCACCATCTGCAGGAACTGTGTGGGAATATTCAAGCTGTGTGGATGGATATTCACAGGACACCATTAGGAACCTCTACAATTCCATGCTAGCATATTGGGTTAGCAAACATGGCGGCCCGACACCATACCGAGAGGCACTACTTCTGTATGTGTAGCTTAATAAAGATTGATGATATCAGTCTGAATGTATCATCATGTATTGTGCCTGGTAATCTTTATCTTCCTTCCCAACAGCACTGCAATTCCACACCTCCTTTTGGGTGCAGCTATTCTTTTGATGATGAGTGGATTATTAAGAAAGTCAAAGGCTTCTAATCTATGATTGGCCCAAACAATCACTCTTGCTCATGTTTACAAAGTGTACAAGATCAGGCTGGGATACATCTTACAGAAAAAACGAGAGCAAGAGCTTTCTTTTTCTCATTCTGTGCATCCGTCCATTCCGCCCAACTTGGGGATTAGCGTGAAGGGTGAAATTAGAGAACGAAATGGCTGCAGCTGGAGGCTGGGGGTATTACCGAACCTGCAGGTTTATTTGTTTTGCCTATATGCAGAGTTGCAAATTCTTAGCGCAGAACTCCGGGATGTAGGGGGGGCGGTGGGCGGTGGGCGGTGGGCGGTGGTGGGATGGGGGGTGTTTTCCACACCACAGGCCAGCACAGTAAGGGTTTAGGGACCATGCCATCTTCCCTTCTGTCCTTCCCTTCAGACTTGTGCCAAGCGCGTTCCCCGGGGACTGCAGATGGTTGACGGCACAGCTGGCACTCCAACCTGAATAAAAGACAGGTACACTGGACGGAAGCGAAATGACAGCTCAAGCCAGTCAGGACAGCTGGAAGTCTAACTTAATTGAACAAATCAGATGAACTCCCACTCACTGTAACACGTTTCATTATTCCATTATGACATTCCCGGCCAATGGCTTCAGACAGCTGGGGGAGGATCAAAGCGTGCTGCCAGCAGCCTACCTGACCATCAGCTACTGCCCCAGGCGCGGAATCATTATCCGAAAAATATACATTAGTGTCTGATGTTCCTCAAATCTGCTAGTAAAATATTAGAAGAGGTGTAGCAGTGTAGACTGAGCTATACAGTGGCAGGCAGAAGTTTTGGCGCCCCTGGTCAATGGTTACTATGAATAGTTGAACAGGAATTAGGTAGAATCTGAACTGGTCTCCCAACAGGCAGAAAGATAAAGAGGACACATTTGATTCAACACTTGGACAATTTATCAACACTATTAGAGTTAATAAAAGGAAAGAGCACCATGCACAAGTTTAGACACCCCAAGAGGTTTGACCTCTGGCCTCTCAGACCTTAATTAGCTTGTTAGGGCTCTGGCTTGTTGGCAATCATTGTTAAGTAAGACCAGGTGATGGAAAGTTCAAAGCTCCTCCACACCTGGTTCCAGCATTCAACAGCTCCTAAGCAGCTGCCCATCACCGTGACTATCGAAATACCTGGAGAAGCTACAGTACCAGTCAAAAGTTTAGATACACCCTGTTCTGTCCTCCTTATACTGAGGGTATAGTTTGACAGACAGCCAACTCGTTTCCCATTGACCACACCCAGGAAGTACAGTTTGTTTAATGTAGCTGGGAAGAGGTAAAACTGAAAAACGTAAGACCAAAATACAAAATGCTGATTTACAGGGGTTGGACAATGAAACTGAAACACCTGGTTTTAGACCACAGTCATTTATTAGTATGGTGTAGGGCCTCCTTTTGCGGCCAATACAGCGTCAGTTCGTCTTGGGAATGACATATACTGCGTCCTGCACAGTGGTCAGAGGGATTTTAAGCCATTCTTCTTGCAGGATAGTGGCCAGGTCACTACGTGATGCTGGTGGAGGTTCGTCCTTCTTGGTGGTATGCTGACATTACCCTGGATACCGTGGCTCTTGATACATCACAAAGACTTGCTGTCTTGGTCACAGATGCGCCGGCAAGACGTGCACCAACAATCTGTCCTCTTTTGAACTCTGGTATGTCACCCATAATGCTGTGTGCATTGCAGTATTTTGAGCAGAACTGTGCTCTTACCTGCTAACTGAACCTTCACACTCTGCTCTTACTGGTGCAATGTGCAGTTAATGAAGATTGGCCACCAGGCTGGTCCAATTTAGCCATGAGACCTCCCACACTAAAATGACAGGTGTTTCAGTTTCATTGTCCAACTGCTGTACATGGCATGATAACATCATAGTGGATAATTCAACATACCAACGATGCTTGAAATGGCCAGATGATAGCCGATGAAACAGGATTCGAAGATCGTAAAGAAACATGCTAGATCTTTAGTAACAGGCCCCTACTGATGATGTCATCAGTAGAAGACAAGCAATAAATCTTATTTACAATTCCACAAACTGACTGCAGGGGGGGTTTATTATTATTATTATTATTATTATTATTATACTGCTGTATATCAAATAACTATATTCATTTCCAACACACACCCAATTAAATGATATAGCTGGTGATCTTAAAGACTCAGACAGGCTTATACTTAACAGCCCCAACTGATGAGAGTCTGAACCAGTCCATATCCTGATGTACCACATATACTCTTGATGTACCCCAGTATGATACTCCTCCATATCTCCACCTCTAATATATATTTACTGGTGTAAAAACTTTGATCTCTTTTTCTGCACAGTGTAAAAGCTCTAGCTCTCATTTCAGTTCATGAATATTCACGATGGACCGACCAATAGAATTGCTCCAAACCTGCTTAGTAATAAACCTTGTTCTATCAGCTCCACTGCAGGTTAAGAAAGCTGGTTCCTCCTCCTGTAAAGGTCCACTCTGGGGGTTTTAAGGTGGACTGTATAATTCCACAAGTGCTAGTTTATAGTTTGGTGACTTTTATTCTACAGTAAAGCTTTAAGATAAACAGAAGGAGAAGCTTCTATGAGTAGCCCTGTGTATGCTTTGTCTGACTCCTGAAAAGGTTACACTTATGATTAAAAAAAAAGGTTAAGGCTTCTTTCATCTGCCATCCATACAAGCCTGCATATTCTGGGAGTTTTATTTGATCAGTCTTTGTTGTTTCAAGTTCAAGTGGTTTTATTTGTCATCTCAGCCATGTGTACAGTACACAGTGAAACCAAATAACCAATAGACTACACAATACAATACAACATAAAGTGCATGTGTGCAAGTGTGCAAGACAATATACCATAAATACACAAGACAATAAACAATAAATACAGGGGAGGGGAAACATTTGGCCCCTAAGTAGTGGGAGCAGTAAGGTGCAGTGGTGTGAATTTGGTATAAATGTAAACATTAGACACTGTAAACACTGTACTTTGAATTTAGCAGTATTAGCTTAGCATAGACACTTGTAGCATGAATAGACAGACCGTTTGGTAACGCATGTTTTAAAAAAAAAAAAAAAATTCTCTCCACATGTGTGGAGTGATTTACTTGTTGGCTTCTTCTATAGATTAGAACAGTAAAGATGTATCTAGTGGACTTACCTTAGCCTAAGATACCTCTACCGATCGGTAGAGATGGCCCAATAAGGTTATGTTAAGTTTGACAAGCCAGCGAATGGGCACTATACAGTACTAAGGTTATCCACGAATGTTGGAGTTCTCATTGTAGAACAATAGCAGTAGACAGATTTTTTTTTTTTTTAAATACAAAGGAAGGTGAGGGAAGTGTGTGTGTGTGTGTGTTCAGTTCAGTCACTGATATGTTTGTTCAGACCATTGTTCAGTAGCTTAATAGCTTGGGGAAAGAAGCTGTTGCACAGTCTGGATGTGAGGGCCTGGATGCTTCTGTACCTTTTTCCAGACGGTAGGAGGGTGAAGAGGGTGGAGTGGGCGGGAGGAGTGTGTGAGGGGTGTGTGTGGTCATCCATGATGCTGGTTGTTTTGCGGATGCAGCGTGTGGTGTAAATGTCCGTGATGGTGGGAAGAGAGACACCAATGATCTTCTTAGCCGTCCTCACTACTCGCTGCAGGGACGTGCGATCCGATGCGGTGCAGTCGTGTCTCTGGGATGTACAGAGTGCTGCTGCTAGATTACTAGCTAGGTGTAGTAGATGGTCCCATATAACCCCTGTGCTAAAATCTCTTTGTACAGGATCCAGTTGGAGATTTTTCCTCGTAGGTCTAGAGCTTTGCCTGGGAAGGCTCCTAACTATGTGGCTGACTTACATCATCCATATTTACCAGCTTGTGCTCTTAGGTCTAGTAAGTTAAATCTAATGGCTAATGTTCCTGTTTAAAGTCTCAAGGGGTTCGAGCATTTGAGGTAGCCCAGAATTGCTGGGGAAGAAAAGAAAGCCTTCATTGACTTACATTATAATGAGGTGTCCTGTAAAGTTGCCATGTTGGAGATACTGGTTTCCCCTTCGGCGACCAGTGGACGACCTATAGCGTAGTGACTCTAGAGCTCATACTGTATATAGGTCAGCCTGGAATGATGATACCGCATGGAACTTTGCTGACTCGTCTCGTGCGTCTGCTGCCTTATTCGAGGTCTCTCGCTCCTTCTCCCTCTCTCACTTTCCTGTGCGGCAGGCAGACAGACAGAGGCAGCAGGTGCTTACGCTGAAAGCTCCGGAGGCGTTTCCGCTGCCAATTACCCGTCCATTAGGAGGCCCAATAAGTGAGTGGAGAGCGAGGGAGTACAGAGAGAGGAAAGAAGTCAGGGACCAGATGGACGACTGAAATCACATCTACTCTTGCTTGCTTTTCTCGTGACAAAATGCTGCTTCTGCCGGAGACGCTGCTCCCGGAAAAGGAGGACCATATGCCGTGTGGCAGTGTTTTATGCGAGATGCAAAAGATCGCTGGTGAGAGGATACATCCAGCCCTAGTTTAGATGAACCGATATGGGTGGGAAAGGAAAGATGGGCGCTCCCATGTAGATGAAGAAACATACATGGAAACCAGGGCACACTTTATATTGAGTTGTACCTTCCTTTACAGCTCAACAGCCTCCATGTTGCCAAAGTGTAATCTGGGGAACTGTGTGCATTCTGTTGAAGAACCTTAGGTCAGCATTTTGATGTTGGGCTTCGCAATCCAACGTTCCAGGGCATTTCCGAAGGTTTTCGGGCCAGGGTTGTGTGCAGACCACTGGAATTCCTTCACAAAAAACGACAACATGAATTTATGAAAGCTCACTTGGTTTTAGGGTGGGAACTTTTAGGGGGAAGGGTGGTCACCACCCACCCTACCACATGAATGCACCTTTGTAGTTCTACATTTCAGACTGTAGTCCATTCTGTTACTCTTTATACCTTATTACTTACCCTGTTCCTTCAGTGGTCAGGACCCCCATGGGACCACCACAGAGCAGATATTATGTGGGTGGTAGAGGTGGTGTGTTAGTGTGTGTTGTGCTGGTGTGAGTGGATCAGACACAGCAGTGCTGCTGGACACCTCAGTGTCTCTGCTGGACAGAGGATCATCCACCAGCCAAAGCTATCCAGCCAGCAGCGTCCTGTGGGCAACGTCCTGTGGGCAGTGTCCTGTGGATACTGTCCTGTGGATACTGTCCTGTGACCACCAATTAAGTATTAGAGGATGACGTATAATGATGTAGCATTAACTTCACCCTTTACTTTGAACTGAGGGGCCCTAACCCTGAAAAGAACCCAGATCATTATCCCACCTCAACCAAACTCTACTACCGGCACTATGCTCTGGCACCTGGCATACGGGGGGAAACACCAAGTAGTCTCTACGCAGATAGTTTTGGAGAGT
>JAMWET010002767.1:22500-23809 GCA_024036415.1 Prochilodus magdalenae | reverse complement strand
CCCATAGAGAGGCGAGGGGAAGCGCGCAAAAAAGGAAAGAACAGGCGTCCGCGATAGCATGGGAGATCGAATGAACCACCTAAGAAGTGTTCAGCTAATCTAAGTGTCCAGCTAAGACGTGTTCAGCTAGGACTAAGACGTGTTCAACTAGGACTAAGACGTGTCCAGCTAAGACGTGTTCAGCTAAGAATAAGAAGTGTTCAGCTAAGACGTGTTCAGTTAAGACATGTTAAGTTAAGACTGACATGTACAGCTAAGATTAAGACGTGTTCAACTAGGACTAAGAAGTGTTCAGCTAATCTAAGTGTTCAGTTAAGACTAAGACATGTTCAGCTAAGACTAAGTGTTCAGCTAAGACATGTTCAGTTAAGACATGTTGAGTTAAGAGTAAGACATGTACAGCTAAGATTAAGACGTGTTCAGCTAAGACTAAGTGTTCAGCTAAGACATGTTTAGCCAAGACTAAGAAGTGTTCAGCTAAGATGTGTTCAGCCAAGACTAAGAAGTGTTCAGCTAAGACGTGTTCAGCTAAGACTAAGTGTTTAGCTAAGACATGTTAAGCCAAGACTAAGAAGTGTTCAACTAGGACATGTTCAGCCAAGACTAAGAAGTGTTCGGCTAAGACGTGTTCAGCCAAGACTAAGAAGTGTTCAGCTAAGACGTATTCAGCCAAGACTAAGAAGTGTTCGGCTAAGATGTGTTCAGCCAAGACTAAGAAGTGTTCGGCTAAGACGTGTTCAGCCAAGACTAAGAAGTGTTCAGCTAAGACGTGTTTTAGCTAAGACTAGGATGTGTTCAGTTAAGACGTGTTCAGCTAAGACTAAGTGTTCAGCTAAGACATGTTAAGCCAAGACTAAGAAGTGTTCAACTAGGACATGTTCAGCCAAGACTAAGAAGTGTTCGGCTAAGACGTGTTCAGCCAAGACTAAGAAGTGTTCAGCTAAGACGTGTTTTAGCTAAGACTAGGATGTGTTCAGTTAAGACGTGTTCAGCTAAGATGTGTTTTAGCTAAGACTAGGATGTGTTCAGTTAAGACGTGTTCAGCTAAGATGTGTTTTAGCTAAGACTAGGATGTGTTCAGTTAAGACGTGTTCAGCTAAGACTAAGTGTTCAGCTAAGATGTGTTTAGCTAAGACTAAGATGTGTTTAGTTAAGACGTGTTCAGCTAAGATGTCTTTAGCTAGGCCTAAGACCTGTTCAGCTAAGACGGGTTCAGCTAAGACGTGTTCAGCTAAGACGGGTTCAGCTAAGACGGGTTCAGCTAAGACCTGTTCAGCTAAGACGGGTTCAGCTAAGACCTGTTCAGCTA
>JAMWET010002767.1:10000-17500 GCA_024036415.1 Prochilodus magdalenae | reverse complement strand
ATTCTGGCAGATGGTACAGAGCAATCGATGTGCCATGGTGGGCCAGTTGGAAGTTGGCCTTCCTAGCGGGTCATGTGCACCGATACATGTTGAGGCTCTTCCCTGATGGCACCCATCAACGCCACTACCTCGCTGCGCAAGGGTGGTGCATGAGCCGTGCCAGAAGCAGGACGGTGACGTTTGGTATGTACCCCTGGGCTGCTGACTAACCGATCAATAGATGGTATCATCTCGGAATGTTCTAGTGATGCCATAGGGAAGGTGTACCCAGAATGGACTTCCTGCACATTGAGTGCCCCCCAGAGGCATAACAGTGGTGCCCATTGGTTCATAGTTGCCAAAGGGGGCGACGATTCTGGCAGATGGTACAGAGCAATCGATGTGCCATGGTGGGCAAGTTGGCAGTTGGCCTTCCTAGCGGGTCATGTGCACCGATACATGTTGAGGCTGTTCCCTGCTGGCGCCCATCAACATCTACCCTCGCTGTGCGAGGGTGGTGCATGGGTGGTTTCGGGAGCACCAACACTGTGACTTTGGGTGTCCTTCCATCAGAGCACGTTGGGGAATGCTTGCATCGCCGGTTCACTATGCTGACCCCCAACCCCACAATCCGGGGGTCCATGCCATGAACTCCCGCTAGTGTCATTCATTCATGGCTATGTAGGTGGTCCGAATATTCTGATATGACTGTGTATGTCAACCTCGTAGCTCAGAGGATTCATTCGCACTCTGGGGAACTCTGGACACACCCATAGTTCCTTATATGGGCATGACGTTGGTGGTCTTTATCGGTATAGTGGTGGTATAATGTTATGATGCAAGCCGTTGATTGTGCAGCCCTCTGGCCTGTACGATCGACCCTCATGCAGCTCATGCACGCGGGTCATGTGGGCAGTGTGTCGTTTTCCTCGTGCATGCTCCGTGTAGGTGCTAGCGTCAGTGCTAAGCCGCAGCTGATTCTGCTCGCTCGCCTGCCTGCTCTCCTGCGCGCCCCCTCGGGCCTTGTTATCGTCCGCACTCGCTGGCTTGTGAATTTGCTCACACAGGAGCGCGCGATTCTCCCTGCCTGTCTAATCAGAAGGAAGAAGGCCGCGGGGACGGGGACGTTTTTCCACGGACTGGGTTCTGCAGTGCACTTGCTGAGATTTCCATGCCGGCCCCTGTGGTGGGTTGAGATTCCCCCTTCAGGGAGGGAAGTGATGGGCTTTAGCGTTTTGATGCCAACTGCTAATGGCTGTTTCATGCACGGGGTTTGGCTTTTCAGTGGATGTCAGACAGAGAGAGAGGGAGCGATGCTGCCTGAGGAGAGTCGAGACATGCTCCGGGGAGATGATCTTCAGGGTTGCTAAGGAAGGGACTTGTGGGTGGTTCCCCAAGCAAACCCGCTTGTGCGTTCCTACGACTGAGCTTCCGTTCTACTTCTCGCATGCTGTGCGCTGTCACTGCTGTAGGTAAACATCTCAGAACCGGTAACGTGGTCAGTTGGACCTTTTCAGCCGGCCCATTAGTCATAAACTGTCTGTGTAAAGTTTTCATTTCTGATATTTTCAAATTTTTTAAGTTTCTTGAAATGAGAAAAATCCAAATCATCTGCCGATTTCAGTACTATAAACGTATTAGGGCTGCGACGATTAATCGTCTGAATCGATTCAAAATCGATGACCAAATTAGTTGCCAGCTAATATAACAGTGACTGTCTGAGTAAGTTATTGATCTGAATTGGCTTCATGGTGAGTTACCAAATGCATAGAACAACCACAAGCTTAATTTAACAGCTGGTAGTAACATAACAGTTACTATGGCAACCTAGTAGTAATCCGAATAATCGATTATTCGTTTCAGTGATCAATCGATTATTCGACTGTTTTTTTTTATTTTTATTTTTTTTATTTATTACATAGAAATGGCAAAAAAACGGTCAGCTAATGAGTAATCAGCATAATGAATATTAGGAATTTGGTTATATTGCAATTTCGGCAGCAGATCAGTAATAAGTGGTAATGATATGGTAATAAATGGTAACATGCTGTATTAACTCATTAATTACATGCCAATTACCTAGTTGTTATTGAATAATAACTCAGAAATTGAGTGTTACCCAAAAATGAGCTGCTTATAACAAATCTGTAAAATAACTTTGACGTGCAAATTTAAAAATTATTTTTAGTAAATGAATTTCTTGCGACGTTATTAAAGAGACTTTCAGGTAATACGAGTAATATTAATTATAATTAACCATAAAATATCTAGAAATAATCTTTAGAATATTCTGACAACCCTCCTGAAATTCTAATTAGGATGATTTGACGAGATGTCGTGTGTAAGTGTATATATAACTGGACGGGGAATCCGCTGAGCAGCACCTGATGCAATTTGCATATTAACTGACCATCTGCTCCTGCCATATCTGAATCTTAATAACTGAACTCCTAGAAATTATCATCAATCCGCTTGAGAATTCTCTCTCTCTCTTTCTCCCCCCCTCTTTCTATCTGTCTCTCTTTCTCTCTCTCTTCTCTCTCTCTCCCTCTTTCTCTTCCTCCCCCTCTCTCTCTTCCCCCTTTCTCTCACTCTCTCTTTCTATCTCTCTCTCCCTCCCTCTTTCTCCCCCTCTTTCACTCTCTTTCTTTCTCTCTTTCTTTTTCTGTCTATCTCTCTCTCTCTTTCTCTCGCCGCCCTCTCTTGCTATCTCTCTCTCTCTCTCTTTCTCCCCCTCTTTCACTCTCTTTCTTTCTCTGTCTATCTCTCTCTCTTTCTTGTTTTCCCTCTCTCTCTCTCTCTCTCTCCCTCCCTCTTTTTCTCTCCGCCCTCTCTCTCTCTCTCTCTCTCTCTCCCTTTCTCTCTCCGCCCTCTCTTTCTATTTCTCTCTCTTTCTTTCTTTCTCTCTCTCTCTCCCTCTCCCCTCTCTCTTTCTATCTCTCTCTCTTTCCCCCTCTCTCTCTCCCTCTTTTTTTTCCTCTCTCTCCCTCCCTCTCTCTATCTCTCTCTCTCCCCCTCTCCCCTCTCTCTTTCTATCTCTCTCTCTTTCCCCCCTCTCTCTCTCCCTCTTTCTTTTCCTCTCTCTCCCTCCCTCTCTCTATCTCTCCATCCTTCTCTCTCTTTTTTCTCTATCTCTTTTCCTTTCTCTTTCTCTCTCTGTCTTCCCCCCTCTCTCTCTGTCACTCTCTCTCTCTCTCTCTCTCTCTCTCTCTCTCTCTCTCTCTCTCTCTCTCTCTCTCTCTCTCCCTCTCTCTTTCTCTTTTCTCTCTCCCTCTCTCTATTTTCCTCTCTCTCTCTCTCACTCCCTCTCTCACTCGCTCACACCTCTCTTCCCCGGAGACGGTGGATCTGATCAGGCCATATGGAGCAGGCTGCGTCTTGCTGAGGCGCGGCTGACGACAGCTGAACAGATCAGGTTGTTGGAGGAGCTGCAGGCTTCACTCCTTCACCAGCCTCTTCGAAAACCCCGTCCCTGTGAAAAGGGGAGATTTTTTTTTTTATCTCTGCAGTCAAACAGATGGAAAGAGAGAAGAGGCTCGTGTCACATGTTTACCAAGCAAACACACTCATCCTCTGACAGCCCCATTCTGACTTTAACGACTGCTCTCTTTCGAGTGGCCGCCAGCGACGCCACATAACTGCACTTTGCTATTGTCCCCCCAGCACTCTGGGAGACTTGGAGCCCTGCCTGCCTGCGTGTCAGAGACGCCAAGGGCTGCTTTTCGCCTTTTTGTCCATTGAGGAATCGACAAAGACACTTTTAACGGCTCTGCTTTAGTGCGGCGTCCGGCTCAGACTTGACCCAGGCCTCTATTCGGCCACTCTCCGAATTGCTATACTGGCCAAGGACACTTGGATGTAGGCTACTATTACAAGTGGGGCGTAAATGGGTTCTTTGTGGGGTTGCAGCAGGAGATCTACTTTTGGTTCCTTAAAGAACTTTTAATTTGTTGGTTCTTCAATGGATTGTTTGTTGTTATATGTGAAATGATATTGGAGTATATCGGCATTGGCAGATAGTTGGTTTAATCATACATATGTGTAGAATTGACCAATATTTCAACCGATATTTGGAAACCTGGCTTCATAGAACTCAACAACTTGTAGGTGGCACTGAGACGCTAGGCTAGTATGTCTGCTCTGCGTTCATGTAACTGTATTTTATCATTTCCTCATGTAATGGTGACTGTAGTCCCAAATTTCTCTGTATCAGTGAGAATAATCCACAAGGTCCGCAAGGTTCTTCCTGCACCTGTACATCCAAACCAATATGGCTACCTTTATTTAAGAGTGAGTGATATTGATGCCCGTTTTATTGGCACCACAGATACCGAGCAACTAAATACATTACCCAGCCAGCTGGATATAGAGAACATCAACCAGCTGAAACAGGAGACATGCTAGTCTGAGGCAGCCTAAGCTTGTACCTCTTCTTTTCCCTCCCTCGTTCCTCCCTGTAAACACAGCTGGTTAGCCACTTTACATTTCTCTCTGCCTCCTTCCCTACGAAACTAGCAGCCTCCGCCAGGTGGTCAGGCCACAGAGAGCAGAGACAAAAGGTACAGGAGCTTTTTAATTTAAGGTATTCAAATTCCTGTGATTGAGTCGGCCCACGTGATCTTATTCACACCCAGCGGGCGCTGACTGAGCTGGGCCGCCGAGGGGGCTTTGCTTCAGCGGGACTCTCAACCACAGCCAATATAGCAAACCTGTGGCGCTAACAAAGAAATCAAATGCATCTTGAACAAAGAATTAGACTGCCTGGCTAGCAAAGGGCTAGACTGCCTGGCTAGCAAAGGGCTAGACTGCCTGGCTAGCAAAAGACTAGACTGCCTGGCTAGAAAAGGACTAGACTGCCTGGCTAGCAAAGGGCTAGACTGCCTGGCTAGCAAAGGACTAGACTGCCTGGCTAACAAAGGACTAGACTGTCTGGCTAGCAAAGGACTAGACTGTCTGGCTAGCAAAGGACTACTGCCCCTGAAAGGGCCTACTCGACTGGCCTGGCTAGCAAAGGACTAGACTGCTCTGGCTAACTAGACTGTCTGCAAAGGGGTAGACTGACTGGATAGCAAAGGTCTAGACTGCCTGGCTAGCAAAGGGCTAGACTGCCTGGCTAGCAAAGGGCTAGACTGCCTGGCTAGCAAAGGGCTAGACTGCCTGGCTAGCAAGGGCCTAGACTGCCTGGCTAGCAAAGGGCTAGACTGCCTGGCTAGCAAAGAACTGGACCGTCTGGCTAGCAAAAGACTAGACTAGCAAAAGACCCTAGACCGCTAGGCGCAAAATGGACTAGACCGCCTGGCTAGGAAAAGACTAGACTGCCGGCTAGCAAAGGACTAGACTGCCGCCCGGCTAGCAAAGACTGCCTGGCACTAAGGACTCAGACGGGCTAGCGAAGGACTAGGCTGCCTGGCTAGCGAAGGACTAGACTGCCTGGCTAGCAAAGGACTAGACCGCCTGGCTAGCAAAGGACTAGACCGCCCGGCTAGCAAAGGACTAGACCGCCCGGCTAGCAAAGGACTAGACCGCCTGGCTAGCAAAGGACTAGACTGCCTGGCTAGCAAAGGACTAGACTGCCTGGCTAGCAAAGGACTAGACTGCCTGGCTAGCAAAGGACTAGACTGCCTGGCTAGCAAAGGACTAGACTGCCTGGCTAGCAAAGGACTAGACCGCCTGGCTAGCAAAGGACTAGACCGCCTGGGGATAGACTGCCTGGCTAGAAAAGGACTAGACTGCCTGGCTAGCAAAGGACTAGACCGCCTGGCTAGAAAAGGACTGGCTAGCAAAGGACTAGACTGCCTGGCTAGCAAAGGACTAGACTGCCTGGCTAGCAAAGGACTAGACTGCCTGGCTAGCAAAGGACTAGACCGCCTGGCTAGCAAAGGACTAGACCGCCTGGCTAGCAAAGGACTAGACCGCCTGGCTAGCAAAGGACTAGACTGCCTGGCTAGCAAAGGACTAGACTGCCTGGCTAGCAAAGGACTAGACTGCCTGGCTAGCAAAGGACTAGACTGCCTGGCTAGCAAATGACTAGACCGCCTGGCTAGCAAAGGGCTAGACCGCCTGGCTAGCAAAGCACTAGACCGCCTGGCTAGCAAAGGACTAGACTGCCTGGCTAGCAAAGGACTAGACTGCCTGGCTAGCAAAGGACTAGACTGCCTGGCTAGCAAAGGACTAGACTGCCTGGCTAGCAAAGGACTAGACCGCCTGGCTAGCAAAGGACTAGACTGCCTGGCTAGCAAAGGACTAGACTGCCTGGCTAGCAAAGAACTAGACCGCCTGGCTAGCGAAGGACTAGACTGCCTGGCTAGCCAAAGGACTAGACTGCCTGGCTAGCAAAGGACTAGACCGCCCGGCTAGCAAAGAATTCGACTGCCTGGCTAGCAAAGGGCTAGACTGCCTGGCTAGCAAAGGACTAGACTGCCTGGCTAACATAAAGAACTACCCAGCTTCACTTACAAGGAACTAGCCTGCCTCGCTAACAGTGAGCATGCCTCAGCTAATAAGTAAGATCCAGTGAAGAGTAAAACAGGCTAGCTTCTGAGTTTTGTGTCCGTGGACGGCGTTCTGTGTGCTCACGGTTTGGTCCGAGCAGCACAGCTGTATGTTTGAGTTTTGTGTGGGTGTAATTAGATTCAGGCAGCATGTTATCCCAAATCTCTGAGGCAGGGGAAGTGACTTCAGAGGATCTAGGCTAACAGCAGGGATGCTAATTGTTGGCCACCGGGCACATACAGTAGCACATGGATTGGTTCCCAGCCGCTCCAGCCGTTGGGTGTTGGCCATCGCTGCCGATTGTTTCAGTAATGAAAAATTGATCAGTGTGTAATCAGTCCGTCCTGCCTGCGGGAGGAAAAACAGGGGGCGGCGTCTACAGCCCCCTCCGATGCCCACTGGAACGATCGATTCATCCGATTGACCCGAATGCGCTGTCTCTCTCCGCCTCCCTCTCTCTGTTTGGTCTCTCTCTCGCTCTTTCGTGCCCTGCTCCTGGCGGAGAGCAGGAGGAATGGGCTCCCTCCTTTATTCTCTCTTTATTTGTGGTTGTTGTTCCAAGAATGCTAGTCAATTGAGCGTAGCTGATGGAGAGGGACTGTACAGGGCAAAGCTCCAGGAGGAGTAGCTCTCTGCCTCTCTCTCTCGCTGGCACGGCTGGTCGTACCTGGTCTGCCGTGCGGATGTTTGTTGTTTCTGTGTCTGTGTTTAGGCCCCGCTGCAGTCGAGGGCCCGGGGCAGGGCCTGCTCAGCTGAACTCCAGTGTAAGGTGCCGCCGCTCTGCTGAGAGAAGCTGTCAGATCGTTTCAGAGCTGAGGCGCTGAAGGCTGTTCTCCCTGTTCGTGCACATCCCACCTCGGTCTACGCTGCGCTCGCCTCATCGCTCCCTTTGAGTGGAGGAAAGCCCGACGTGGGCTTGAGTGGCTTCACAGCGACACGGCAGATAAAGGCACGTGAGGCTGCCTCGCCGACTGGCTCCTCTCTTTACTGACTCCAGACTGAGAGCTGAGACAGAGCTGTCTTGGGGCA
>JAMWET010002767.1:0-2500 GCA_024036415.1 Prochilodus magdalenae | reverse complement strand
CTCTTCTTCCTCTTTTGTCTCCTTCTTCTTCTCCTCTTCCTCTTCCTCCTCTTCTTCATCATGTGTCTTCTTCTTTTTCTTCTTCCTCCTCCTCTTTTGTCTTCTATCTTCTTCTCCTTCTCTTCCTCTTTTGTCTTCTTCTTTTTCTCCTCCTTCTCCGCTTTTGTCTTCTTCTTCTCCTCCACTTCCTCCTCTTCTTCCTCTTCATTCTCTTTTGTCTTCATCTTCTTCTTCTCCCTCTCCTTCTCTTCTTCCTCTTTTGTCTCCTTCTTCTCCTCTTCCTCTTCCTCCTCTTCTTCATCATGTGTCTTCTTTTTTCTTCTTCTTCTCCTCCTCCTCTATTTCTTCCTCCTCTTCTTCCTCCTCCTCTTTTGTCTTCTTCTTCTTCTCCTCTTTCTCCGCTTTTGTCTTCGTCTTCTCCTCCACTTCCTCCTCTTCCTTCTCTTTTGTCTTCATCTTCTTCTCCCTCTCCTCCTCTTCTTCCTCTTTTGTCTCCTTCTTCTCCTTCTTTCATCATGTCTTCTTCTTTTTTCTACTTCTTCTCCTCCTTCTCTTCTTTTTCCTCCTCAGCTTCTGTCTCCTTCTTCTTCTCTTTCTCCTGATCCTTCTTCTTCTCCTCCTCGTCCTTTTTGTTGTTGTTGTTCTTCTTGTTCTTCTCCTTTTTTCTCATTCTTCTTCCTCTTCTCCTTCTTCTAGTCCTCCTGTTCCCTTCTCCTATTTCTTCTTCTTTTACTTGTCCCTCCACTTTAGCTTCTTTCCTATTCCTACTCCATCTTCCTTTGCTTCTTTCTTTTATTTTTTCATCCTTCCTCTTCTCCTTCTTTTTCTTCTTCTTCTTCTTCTTCTTCCTCTTCTTCTTCTTCTTCTTCTTCTGCCTAACAGGTTTCTTAAACGGTTCTTTGCGTGTGCACACTGTGTTACTGGGAACCTGAACGTTGTAGAAGTGGGACTGTTAGAGGTCAGAAAGTCTTCACCCTGGTATACAGATACAGACATACAGAATCCGATCTCTGTGTATGGGCGCTTTCAGCATCTGCTCCGTGGCTGGCTTCTCTTTGAAGTCAGCAGGTGTGGGGTTCTTTACTCAGCACAGCGAGAAGCTTCAGAATGATGGTCCATGATAATGGGCCGGGTACTACACATGTGGCAGGTGGGCGTTAGGCTGAGGGCCTCTGGAGTGTTCCTCTAAATTCAGACGTTTGACTTGGAGGGGATGTATGTGTTGGGTTGAGTGGCTTTCCTGGGGAGATCTCTCTCGCTCTCTCTCTCTCTCTCTCTCTCTCTCTCTCTCTCTCTCTCTCTCTCTCTCTCTCCCCCCTCTTTCCCTCCCTCCCCTGTCTCTCCTGAGTAGACTGCGAGACGTCTGCACGGTGTGTTATTCATCATCGAAATCTCTCTCTGGCTCTGCGGCCCATCTGCAGCCCAGGGATCCGCCATAGATCATCCCTCTGCCGCGGTAAACAAACAAAGGAAGGAGCGCATTGGTCACGGAAAACAAAGGAAGAGAGGCTGTGTGGTGTTTGTCATCTCCGTAACACGTCTGGGTTTTCTCTCTCTCTCCTTTTTTCTCTCCGGCGGCTAACACCAGGCCATAACCAGCAGCGCTGTGTGGTGCAGCGTGTGCGTTAATCACTGTGCAGTGCTGCGGGTTTGCTTGAGCTGAAGTAAACAGGGGGAGTAATAAACAACCTGGCAACCCATAATCATCCCTAAACCACACCTACAAAGTGGTAGTTTAAAAGTACAAGCAAAAATAACAGTGCTCCTAGTGCAAACAGTGTTTGGCGTGAAATGGTTGATTGTAGACACTGTAATTACTTTACTGTGGTGGTGATGGTAACCAGGGGTCGCTATGTCTACAACACTACTGCAGGTTTAAGGTGGTAGTACCTTCAGGCTCCTGCAGATGGCGCTGCAGGAGGATGATGAGGCTATAAATACTGTGGGGTGTGAGTGACGGGATCCATAGACTGGGAAAGAGTGCTAGCAGTGGCAAGGAAGAATGTCTCGTAGTCTCGTTCCATGTCGTGGTAAACGCTTCCAGCGCAGCCATGTTCATGATTTGGCTAAAACAAGGAGGGACTTGGCATCTGTGGCCGTGGCCAAAGACCATAGTGTGAAGGAAGATTAGGACTGAATCTGCAGGTGTGTGGAAGCGTACGGTCATACGGGTCTACCAGCAGTGGATACAATCCCAGTCTACAGGGAATTCTCCTCGGAACTGTGCCAGGGCAGGCCTCCACCAAATCTGTCCCAACTGGCCAGTTCTTTGATGTGAGAGTGTCTGAACACTGATGTGGCTACATCCAGATACCTGTCCGGTCCATGCCACATCCAATCCCAGCTGTTACTGGTGCTGGTGGAGGTGTTCTATTCGGTATTCCTCAGCGCAGGTGGATTTGCCTCCAGTCCCAAAAAAAAAAAAAGTAGACAACAAACCCAACAAACCAACGTACCCGAACGCTGCCGAGTACCAAACTACCTGTCATATGCACTGCTG
>JAMWET010002766.1:0-25182 GCA_024036415.1 Prochilodus magdalenae | reverse complement strand
GCCCGGCTCACACTCCAGGCCTTAAGTCGAGCAAGCAACCTTAAGTGAAACCGTGCAGAATTGAATGGGCCCCCGTGAGGGGTCCTACGTAGTGTACAACCGTGCACACATTAACAGTGCAGTCATTATCAGTGTAGTAGGAAAGGACAGAAGTGGTGGTGTGATTATTATTGAGAGCTTTGAGAGTTCTGGAGGACAATATATAAGTTGTAGAGCCACACAGGCTAGAAATGTTGCTGAACTTGGTAGCTATGCAGGCTATGGGGATATTCTCCCTGTAGGGTGTTCTGGAGACTGTATCTAAAGTGTCCACATGTCTTCAGATGTTCTGTCGTCAGGATGATCTGTGTTGCTTGGTGCTCCATCCACTTGCAGTGTTGTAGCTGTAGAAGGTGGTAGGAGCTGAATGTAAAGTGATGCGTTTAGACTACAGTAAAGTTATTCAGTCCTCAGGATTTCAAGATGTACCAAAAACAGACTAGAACTAAGACTAATGAGTTTCGTTTTACACCCCAGAACACAAAGCCACCAAGTGCTGGTGGGGTAAACTAGACATATAGCACTGGGATAATGGAAACTGTCTAAGTCTTCTATGTTTCCAGGGGGTCCAGCCAAAACAAATTCTTTCAAAAACACCTCACACCACCAGTCATCTGAAAAACCTCATCTAAACCTTCCTCCACATTTTCTTCCCAGAAAGGTAACAGCAAACTCCATTCACAGACATCAGCTTCACATGTTACCATTTGAAGTCTATGGAAACAGTCTAAATGGTACTTCATGACTAAACCACATTGGTGATGTTGATCAGGACGCAGTTTCCTCAGAAGGGTCATACTGTTAAGCTGACCTTAACTTGTAGATCTGTCTTTATTTATGTTGGTGTTGCAGAACCTCCGGTGCCTCTGCCCTTCGTCCCCTATGCCTTGGTGACTGTGATCATTCTCCACATTATAGTAGCTGTGGTCTACTGTAGAACCAAAGGTACACACTACCCAGTTCAGCCAGCATAGTACTGCTACTGGTGCTGTTTACTTGTCTGTGTGAATGTACAGGATTTGTTCATGACCTGAAGGTTTTTGTTCATCTTATGATCTTAATGATGAAGATGGAGCAGTGAAACTGGAACAGAGAGGAGCATCAACAGACATCCACCCAGCTACGGACACCACATGTGATCTGTAGACCAGCAACTGATTTCTGTCTGTCTGTTTATCTGATTGTAGGTGGTGTGTAGTTACCTACAGTATGAGAGTGCTGACATCACTGCATCTGCGTGACTACATCACCTCTCCATCATCTCTAATAGGGTTATCTGTATGTATGTAGAGAGGAAATCCAGAGTGGTGTTAATCCATGTGATCTGATCAGTCTATCATGTTCCAACACCAACATTCCACAGTAGCTCTGTAAAGGTTACACCTTAACATCAGTGGACAGGTAGACATAGTGATACTGCAGAACCAGGGCATTGCTTTTTAAGGTAGTATGACCCTTTTTTAAAGGGGGACATACATTATTAAACCTTTATCAAGTCACGGCACAGTCATACTACTACAGCTGGCTGAATGTTAGGAGTCACTAGGTAAATGGTATTTAGTGTCTCCTGTGCAGATGCAGTGTAAGTGCTCCCATAATGTAGGTAATACACACCTCCTATCACGATCAGAACATGCCACAGTTTATGCAATGTGTAACTACATAGTTATTACAGGCACACAATGTACTGAACATTTTATTAATTATGCTGTATGGATTATGTATGTAACATAAATATTGTCCTACATTTTAAAGCTATAAATAAATATAAGCATTGTGTGTATATATAGGTAGAGCAGGCATTATGTGGGTGGTGGATCATTCTCAGCACAGCAGTGAAACTGACATGGTGGTGGTGATGTGTTAGTGTGTTTGGTGCTGGTGTGAGTGGATAGGACATTGCAGTGCTGGTAGATACCTCAGTGTCACAGCCTGAATGAGAATCGCCACCCAACCAAAACTATCCAGCCAACAGCATCTTCTGGGCATCGTCCGTTGGGCGGTGTTCTCTGGGCAGTGTTCGGTGACCACTGATGGAGGACTAGAGGATGATCAACACAAACTGAGCGGCAGCCCATGAGTTGTCATCTCTGACTGTACATCTACAAAGTGGATGAGCCATGAAGGAGTGTCTAATAGAGTGGACAGTGAGTGGACACAACCACCAGGGACACTGCTCTGTCTGATCTTCACATTCCAGCACAACGCACACTAACAGTCAATGACACTGCAGTGCTGAGAATAATCCACCTGCCCAAAGTGCTTTGTGAGTGTATATCTGGGTTTTGGTTTGGTCCCTATTTTTTTTCCTTTTATCTCAATATCAGAAAATTATGTTCATGGATCTTAACATTCTATTATCAATATAAATTAATAAAGATGAGAAAATTAAACACTAAAAACACAGTTTTGTATTGTTATTAATAAATACATTTCTGGTATTAAAGCAGCAGTCTGAAAGTTTTGTGGATTTGGGGATTTAGTGACCTCTCTGGTGGGAATGTGTAACTGCACTGAGCATGTGGAAGAATACAGAGCAGATGAATCTGATGATCAGTCAGAGTGGAGTGTTCCAGGTCTGTGTGCGGTATTCAGAGAGCAGACTGTTCTTCATAACCGAGTGGCAGACAGTACAAGCTAACCGGCTAATTTACTCTACAGGTAAAAACGACTGTACAGTACTACACTGTAAACACACAGGTACATCACATCACAGGCCACAACATCCACCAGCAGTGACATCTGACCGTGATATCCTGACGGCCTGTTTTCAGTAGCCAGTCATAAACAAGCTAACACATCTCACCTGTTCAGTACAAATCTAGCTAACTCAGCACCACTTCACAGAGCTCCACCACCACCTTTCAAAGCCCAGCTGATGATTATCTGATTTATAAATGAGGGAAACCAGATAAATGATGAGTGTGCTATTCTGCTGTTTTCTCAACTTTCACTACTAGCAGCGCAGCGTCGGGTACCTAGAGACCCTCGGACCCTCCTTCGGAGCCTGTGTGTGTGATGTAATATGTAAAGACGTGTGAGGTGGGCTGAATAACTCATGTAGAAACCTACCAGACCACCCTGCTCATAGACAGACTACATCAGACTTTGCAGAGACGACAGCACCAACACATTCATAACATATACTGGAAAACTTGGTCTCATCTGCACTCAGGAAACACTACTGACCCCCATCCTCACTCAGGAACGCTACTGCCCCCTCCACCCTTAGGAACAGTACTGCCACTCCTGACTCTAACCCCTGATAAAGAACTAGAGGATGGAGATCACACACTGTGCATAAGCTGATCTAATTTCTGGTGGAGCTTCTTTGGAGGGGTTTCTATTAAAGTGCCTTGTAACGGTATAGAGAGAAAGAGAAAAGGAAAAAGGGGCGTTGGCTTTACCAGCAATCAACTACATGTGTCACATAGAAGACAGAGGAAGAGCTGACAGGATGCTCCATCCCCGTCCACTATATTTTGGTGTAGCTGAGTGACAGAGAGAGAAAGATGATGAGCTCATTTGAAACACACTTCCTCTTTGAGAAGTCAACATTAGAGTGCGGAAGAGTCCAGCACAGTCCTGCTGAGAGAGGGTACAGGGTTTTTGCTGCGTGTCATGCTGACTGTATCAGGTAGACTGCAGGTGTAACAGAGTTCTGCAGAGGTTGCTGTGGTAGTGTAGTATCGGTTGTAGCTGACAGATCGGTCAGTAGAGCAGGGTGTAGGAGGTTGGGGGTGGTCTCTGCAGTGGTGCTGTCGCTGTATGTCCGTGTTCAGGTCTCGTCACTCAGGAAGTATGCAGGTTTGGCTGAGTCTTGCTGTTTGTGCTCCATGTTGCTGAAGGTGAGTGCACCATTCTCCTCTCTTACTGGAGACACTCCAACACATAACCCCTAGCACCATTTAAAGCCTAGTTCATAATCATGCTGTATGATCTTACTGATGATGGGAAGAAGGTGTCCGCCCCAGGATATGCAGTGGGGCAGTAAACCATTTGACAGGCAAGCCGGTCATTTGAGTTGATTGGTTGGCTCCAAAGCTACTACTACAAACCTCCTTCTCCAAGTAAGAGCAGAGCTGTTAGAGCTGTTTACTGCTGGAGCTGCAGTGAGTTTCTCTACAGTGTAATAACAGAAGTAACGTTAGAATGCTGGGGAGAAAACTGGGCTCAGGCTGGTCAAGCATGTCTTATTAGAGCACCACCTTTACAGGACCGTCCTGTTTCTGGTGGAGTGAGTGTTACAGAGGTGATGATGGGTGAAGGTCATTCACTGATGTGTTTCTGCAGGCTGCACACTGAAAGACCAAAAGCAGACAAAATATATTACTAGCATACACAGGAGAGTCAGTTACTAGTGCTGCCCTGCTACTGTAAAGAGACCTACAGTCCAGACCGGAGAAATTCAGCTGGAAGGAACTCAAACTCAAAAAAATGACCCAAATGAAAGAGATATCCAGTGAGAGTGGGTCGGTACAGAAACAGAGTTCAGCTGGGTAATGATCGCTCTCCAGGAAATCTACTCTCTACTCATATCACACCTGACTGAAGAGGTATGGAGGAGAGTACAGGTGTTGTACAGTTGACGGCAGTGGATACAGAGATATCAGACTCACTGTTGAAGGTATAAATCTCTAATCTGATCCACATACACAGGGCAGTGGATAATCTCATAACTCCATCCCTGATAAGAATCAAGCTTTAAAAGCTTCACTCAGTGAACATGTCCATATGCACTAGTGTGCTAGTTTCCGTGCAGTGGAGCTGGGAAGGAGGTGTAATGATGCTGGTCTCCTGTGTAATGATGGTGAACTGATTAAATAACTGTGAGGTGGTTTAGGGGTGTAAATGAAACTCAGTGCTCTGGAGGTTTAGAGTAATGAACAGCTCTGTACTCTGTAAATCTATTAGTGAGCTTTTGGTGGTGGGCGGGCTTCATTTGTGCAGTAAAGGTTTAGTATGTGATTTGCTGTGTGTAGCAGTAGTCGTGCATATGGTGTTTGGAAGGATGTAGCTACAAACATACATATAGTTCATCACCTTGGTATGTTATGATAACCCGTTTTGTTCAGGTCGTTTTATGAATTATTATAACTCATATTTAACTTATAAAGCAAGCAGCATTTAGTGCTTCTGGATGACTCGTCACATGTAAACAACAGTCCTCAATCCTGAATATGTGTTTCTGCAGGCTGCAGTCTGACAGACAGGGGACAAACACTGTCTATCACAGCACATAGAGGAGGGTCAGTACTGCTGCCCTGCTCCTGCACCGAGCTACGTGCCAAACCTGAGACCTTCACCTGGAGGAGATACAATGAAAACAGGAAAGGCTTTGAGAGGATACCCAGTGAGAGTGATCAGTACAGAAACAGAGTTCAGCTGGTTAATGATCACTCTCCAGGAAATCTCTCTCTACTCATATCACACCTGACTGAAGAGGATGGAGGAGTGTACAGGTGTGATGGTGTGAAAAGTGGATACACATATATCAGACTCACTGTTGAAGGTAACACACTGATCTGTATTCCTACTGCAAAGTGTGCTGAATCAGCTGTATAGGATGTTGTTAGTGTTACAGTACTGATCCTCCAAGCAGAGCTGTAATGAGGGTTCAGTGTTGAGGTTGTGTGTGCGGTAGTTTAGTGTAGATGATTAATAGAGTATATGTATATTAATAATGTCCTATAAAGTCTATTTCCTGTTTGGGAAGGTCCTGATGTAACTCCACCCCCTCATTTCTTTTTACCTACATTTTTCACCCTGTTACCTTGGCTACCTAGCTCCACCCAGTTATCACTGTGCTCCTGTTTCCTCTAAGTGCTTTAGTCCTGTGTTTGTACAAGTGGCCCTTAGTGTATAAGCTGTGTACTGTCGTACGTTCTGAGCTCTATTCTAGGTGGTGTTATTCTGTCGTTCCTTGTGTTGAATGTAGTTCCTGGTTTAAATTACTCGTACATGTGAGAGCTTTGTTGAAGTCTGTGTATGACGGTACATGACGATGGATCTCAGGGCTTCCTACAGTAGTATGTGTTTAATGGAGACATTAGTAGGAAGTGTCTGACTGGTATATGAAGGATGCTTCTCCCTTCTGGCTGCTATCTGTCCAGGTGATCTTGTAACTTGGAAATGAAGGCCACAGACTATTAGACTGGATGAACTTTAAGTTCCTCTGTGTAAAGCAGTATTACAATGGGCCTCATTTACTTTAATGCTGTGTAGCCTTTAGCTGGTCAGTTATAAGTTCATTTGATGGCACAGTGGCAGTGTTGTGATGTTGTGTAATGGACAGTTATAACCGTCTTTAGAACATACGAGTTTAAAGCTTATTTAAAGCATGTTACATCTTATTTTTCTATTTATTATCTTGATTATTAGGGTCCTAGCATGTAGTGCAGGGACTCTACTGTATTTGTTAGGATTTTTCTTTTTCTAATTATTTTTCTCGGCTAAAATGTGTAGAGCAAAGACCATAAGGCCTACAAACACCAAACTAGAAAGGTACAAAAATCTGTGAAATGACTCAACCACAAAAAATGGCACCAATTGGCCACAAGGTGGCTCTTTAGCAAATAAAAACACGTTTTGGCCTATAACTCCTAAACCAAAATTTTACCAGACAAAATGACATTTTTCCCAGGTTTCTTGGGTCAAAACGAATCACTTTGCACTTCGGACCATTAAGCTCCGCCTACTTAGATCTTTTTCTAATTAGCATAATATGCAACACCTACTTTTGCAAACTAGTCTCAGGATTTAAGCCTGAAAATTCTAAAAAAAAACTCAAATAATCCTCCAGACCGTGAACCTCAATAATTATCAAAAACATGTCGACTTTTGTAAACAAAATGGCCGCCTTATGCAAATCAACCCATTAGAGTAAATACATAATTAATTAAAAATTCTTCATTGCTTCATTCAAAAAAATTTAAACTTTGGAATTTTGTTCCTGACTTGATTCTAAGGTCTAAATTTTGAACACTTCATCCTTGAGACAGTCTATAAGTGAATCTTTAAGCACGATTTAATTCACCAAAATTTATGGACGCCATTAGCTAATCAGTTTTCAGTAGGCATTTGACAGGCTTAACATTAGCCAATCAGCATGAAACTTGATTGGTATGTGTTTGGAGTCACTTTGTAACAGCCAGTAAAATTTCACAACATTTGGTAACTAGTTGGCGCTACTTTGGAAAATCAGGTATATCACATAGAACTTTCAACCTAATTTCAAACAAATGCATTCCCATCATGCACTGGAGTATTCCAAACAATTTTGTCTTTACAATTGTTTTAAAAAAATGCATAGTTATTTTTTAATCTTTAACGGTTTAAAAATGCTACTTTTTAAACTAGTCCCTGGATTTTGATCATAGCCATTCTGAACTTGTCTTAAAATACTCTGTGGAGTCTCTAATTCAATAATTATTTTAAAAAATGTTTACTTATTTGAAAAGTTGACTTACTTAGCCACTTTGGCCTTGAAATTTACAGCCTATATTGCTATAACTCCTCAGCCTTTACTTAGATCAACTCAATATTTAACAGACATGTATGCACTAAGACACTAATGAGATGTACAAAACTTGGTGCAGCTTGGCCTTTAGGGGGCGCTATAGCATTTAAAAACACAAAAAAATCACTAAAACGCTTATTACAATATTGTTACACACTCTATAGATGAACTGATGTCATTTGATTCAACTCTATGTCCTGCATAACTTTGTAAATACATGTTGTGTCAGAAAATGGAATACTGCTCTGCTATTTTGATCTATTCGTTCAGAAATTACAGTTTATAAAACCAAGGGTCAAAGGTCAATCTCAATAAAACTTGGTACACTTGTCTGTCTCAGGCCCCTGATCAATGATCTAAACACTTGGAAGCTTTCTGAAGAATTCTAAGGCCTTTAATCTCACTTCTGTGTGCCACAGTGGTCCCTAATGCTATAAGGGCTGGTACACATAAGCCTCAGCCTGTAACATTAATAGACCAGTCTTCATTATTTATGGTGAAAGAAGAGCTGAAGATAAACTCCCACTACCTATAGGTTTTACCTCTCTGTCTGTAAACAAGGCCCAAACTGATTTAAGCCTTCTGAGGCCTCAAGGGTTTAAAAGCAGCTGAACAGTTCTCAGTGGGCCTTTACAGCACTGAGCTGAAAGTGAGATGTTCCTTTTTTGATAAATACAAAAGAATGACACGGTTCCAAACTACATGAGAACTGCCTGAGCTGTTAAACCCTAATTATCTTAATAGACCTAGAAATAAGGTCTGAACTGCTTTAGGGCTTGTGAGGCCTTGCCTTTCCAAAAGGCCTCAGTGGACTTATGACGTGCTAGGACCCCCAAATGCCGCTTACGTCTATATTACATGATTTATTTCTGTACTGGTGATAAATGAAAGGTTCAGATTTATTGTGTCACAAACTACTCACTAGCACCCTAGTGCACAAATGATACCACACCATTAACAGTGCATTCATTATCAGTGTAGTAGGTAAAGTACAGAAGTGTGTGGTGTGATTATTATTGTAGAGCTTTGAGAGTTCTGGTAGACACTAATATAAGGTTGTAAGATGCCACACGGTAGAAATGTTCTGAACTTGGTAGATATGCAGGCTATAGGGATCTTCTCCCTGTAGGGTTTTCTGGAGACTATATCTAAAGTGTCCACATGTCTTTTCAGCTGTTCTGGAGTCAGTCTGATCTGTGCTGCTTGATCTCCATCCACCTGCAGTGTTGTAGCTGTAGAAATGGTAGGAGCTGAATGTAAAGTGAGTGGTTTAGACTACAGTAAAGTTCATTCAGTCCTCAGGATTTCCAGTGTACCAAAACAGACTAGAACTAAGACTAGATGAGTTTAGTTTTACACCCCAGCAACACAAATACCCACCAAGTGCTGGTGGGGTAACTAGACTATATAGCACTGGGATAATGGACACTGTCAAGGTCTTCTCTGTTTCCAGGGGGTCCAGCAAAGCCAACTTCTCCAACACCTCACACCACCTTTCATCTGAAAACCTCATCTAAACCATCCTCCACATTTTCCCAGAAAGGTAACAGCAAACTCCATTCACAGACATCAGCTTCACATGTTACCATTTGAAGTCTATGTAAACAGTCTAAATGGTACTTCATGACTAAACCACATTGGTGACATTGATCAGGACCCAGTTTCCTCAGAAGGGTAATACTGTTAAGCTGATCTTAACTTGTAGATCTGTCTTTATTCATGTTGGTGTTGCAGAACCTCCAGTGCCTCTGCCCTTCGTCCCCTATGCCTTGGTGACTGTGATCATTCTCCACATTATAGTAGCTGTGGTCTACTGTAGAACCAAAGGTACACACTACCCAGTTCAGCCAGCATAGTACTGCTACTGGTACTGTTTACTTGTCTGTGTGAATGTACAGGATTTGTTCATGACCTGAAGGTTTTTGTTCATCTTATGATCTTAATGATGAAGATGGAGCAGTGAGACTGGAAGAGAGAAGAGCATCAACAGACATCCACCCAGCTACGGACAACGCATGTGATCTGTAGACCAGCAACTGATTTCTGTCTGTCTGTTTATCTGATTGTAGGTGGTGTGTAGTTACCTACAGTATGAGAGTGCTGACATCACTGCATCTGCATGACTACAGCACCTCTCCATCATCTCTAATAGGGTTATCTGTATGTATGTAGTGAGGAAATCCAGAGTGGTGTTAATCCATGTGATCTGATCAGTTTATCATGTTCCAACACCAACATTCCACAGTAGCTCTGTAAAGGTTACACCTTAACATCAGTGGACAGGTAGACATAGTGAGACTGCAGGACCAGGGCATTGCTTTTAAGGTAGTATGACTCTTTTTTAAGGGGACCTACATTATTAAACCTTTATCACGTCACAGCACAGTCATACTACTACAGCTGACTGAATGTTAGAAGTCACTAGGTAAACGGTATTTAGTGTCTCCTGTGCAGATGCAGTGTAAGTCCTCCCATAATGTAGGTAATACACACCTCCTATCACGATCAGAACACGCCACAGTTTATGCAATGTGTAACTACATAGTTATTACAGGCACACAATGTACAGTCTGAACTTTTATTAATTATGCTGTATGGATTATGTATGTAACATAAATATTGTCCTATATTTTAAAGCTATAAATATATATAAGCATTGTGTGTATATATAGGTAGAGCAGGCATTATGTGAGTGGTGGATCATTCTCAGCACAGCAGTGAAACTGACATGGTGGTGGTGATGTGTTAGTGTGTTTGGTGCTGGTGTAAGTGGATAGGACATTGCAGTGCTGGTGGATACCTCAGTGTCACAGCCTGAATGAGAATCGCCACCCAACCAAAACTATCCAGCCAACAGCATCTTCTGGGCATCGTTCGTTGGGCAGTGTTCTCTGGGCAGTGTTCTGTGACCACTGATGGAGGACTAGAGGATGATCAACACAAACTGAGCGGCAGCCCATGAGCTGTCATCTCTGACTGTACATCTACAAAGTGGATGAGCCATATAGCAGTGTCTAATAGAGTGGACAGTGAGTGGACACAACCACCAGGGACACTGCTCTGTCTGATCTTCACATTCCAGCACAACGCACACTAACAGTCAGTGACACTGCAGTGCTGAGAATAATCCACCTGCCCAAAGTGCTTTGTGAGTGTATATCTGGGTTTTGGTTTGGTCCCTATTTTTTTTCCTTTTATCTCAATATCAGAAAATTATGTTCATGGATCTTAACATTCTATTATCAATATAAATTAATAAAGATGAGAAAATTAAACACTAAAAACACAGTTTTGTATTGTTATTAATAAATACATTTCTGGTATTAAAGCAGCAGTCTGAAAGTTTTGTGGATTTGGGGATTTAGTGACCTCTCTGGTGGGAATGTGTAACTGCACTGAGCATGTGGAAGAATACAGAGCAGATGAATCTGATGATCAGTCAGAGTGGAGTGTTCCAGGTCTGTGTGCGGTATTCAGAGAGCAGACTGTTCTTCATAACCGAGTGGCAGACAGTACAAGCTAACCGGCTAATTTACTCTACAGGTAAAACGACTGTACAGTACTACACTGTAACACAGGTACATCACATCACAGGCCACAACATCCACAGCAGTGATATCCTGACGGCCTGTTTCAGTAGCCAGTCATAAACAATAACACATCTCACCTGTTCAGTACAAATCTAGCTAACTCAGCACCACTTCACAGAGCTCCACCACCTTTCCAAAGCCCAGCTGATGATTATCTGATTTATAAATGAGGAACCAGATAAAGATGAGTGTGCTATTCTGCTGTCTCAACTTTCACTACTAGCAGCGCAGCGGTACCTCAGACCCTCGGACCCTCCTTCAGAGCCTGTATGTGTGATGTAAGTATGTAAAGACATGTGAGGTGGGCTGAAAAACTCATGTGGAAACCAACCAGACCACCCTGCTCATAGACAGAGTACATCAGACTTTGCAGGGACGACAGCACCAGCACATTCATAACACATATTGGAATACTTGGTCCGATCTGCACTCAGGAACACTACTGACCCCTCCTCACTCAGGAACGCTACTGCCCCCTCCACCCCTTAGGAACAGTACTGCCACTCCTGACTCTAACCCCTGATAAAGAACTAGAGGATGGTGAACACACACTGTGCATGATAAGCTGATCTATGTTCTGGTGGAGCTGCAGTGGAGAGGTTTCTAATAAAGTGCCTGCTAACTGTATAGAGAGAAAGAGAAAAGGAAAAGGGGGCGTGGCTTTACCAGCAATCAACTACATGTGTCACATAGAAGACAGAGGAAGAGCTGACAGGATGCTCCCCCGTCACTATATTTGGTGTAGCTGAGTGACAGAGAGAGAAAGATGAGCTCATTTGAACACACTTCCTCTTTGAGAAGTCAACATTAGAGTGCGGAAGAGTCCAGCACAGTCCTGCTGAGAGAGGTACAGGGTTTGCTCGTGTGCTGACTGTATCAGGTAGACTGCAGGTGTAACAGAGTTCTGCAGAGGTGCTGTGGTAGTGTAGTATCGGTGTAGCTGACAGATCGGTCAGTAGAGCAGGTGTAGGAGGTGGTGGTATCTGCAGTGGTGCTGTCGCTGTATGTCGTGTTCAGGTCTCGTCACTCAGGAAGTATGCAGGTTTGGCTGGGTCTGCTGTTTGTGCTCCATGTTGCTGAAGGTGAGTGCACCATTCTCTCTCTTACTGGAGACACTCCAACATATAACCCAGCACCATTTAAAGCCTAGTTCATAATCATGCTGTATGATCTTACTGATGATGAGGGAAGGTGAGGGTATGCAGTGGGCTGTAACCATTTGAGGGAAGCTGGTCATTTGAGTTGATTGGCTCCAAAGCTACTACAAACCTCCTTCTCCAAGTAAGCAGAGCTGTTAGAACTGTTTACTGCTGGAGCTGCAGTGAGTCTCTCTACAGTGTAATAACAGAAGTAACGTTAGAATGCTGGGAGAAACTGGGCTCAGGCTGGTCAAGCATGTCTTATTAGAGCACCACCTTTACAGGACCGTCCTGTTTCTGGTGGAGTGAGTGTTACAGAGGTGATGATGGTGAAGGTCATTCACTGATGTGTTTCTGCAGGCTGCACACTGAAAGACCAAAAGCAGACAAAATATATTACCGCATACACAGGAGAGTCAGTACTGCTGCCCTGCTACTGTAAAGACCTACAGTCCAGACCGGAGAAATTCAGCTGGAAGGAACTCAACAAAAACCCAAATGAAGAGATATCCAGTGAGAGTGGTCGGTACAGAAACAGAGTTCAGCTGGGTAATGATCGCTCTCCAGGAAATCTCTCTCTACTCATATCACACCTGACTGAAGAGGATGGAGGAGAGTACAGGTGTACAGTTGACGGCAGTGGATACAGAGATATCAGACTCACTGTTGAAGGTAAATCTCTAATCTGATCCACATACACAGTGCAGTGATAATCTCATAACTCCATCCCTGATAGAATCAGCTTTAAAGCTTCACTCAGTGAACATGTCATATGCACTAGTGTGCTAGTTCTGCAGTGGAGCTGGAAGGAGGTGTAATGATGCTGGTCTCCTGTGTAATGATGGTGAACTGATTAAATAACTGTGAGGTGGTTTAGGGGTGTAAATGAAACTCAGTGCTGGAGGTTTAGAGTAATGAACAGCTCTGTACTGTAAATCTATTAGTGAGCTTTTGGTGGTGCGGCTTCATTTGTGCAGTAAAGGTTTAGTAGTGATTTGCTGTGTGTAGCAGTAGTCAGGTGTTTGGAAGGATGTAGCTACAAACATATAGTTCATCACCTTGGTATGTTATGATAACCCGTTTGTTCAGTCGTTTATGAATTATTATAACTCATATTTAACTTATAAAGCAGCATTTAGTGCTTCTGGATGACTCGTCACATGTAAACAACAGTCCTCAATCCTGAATATGTGTTTCTGCAGGCTGCAGTCTGACAGACAGGGGACAAACACTGTCTATCACAGCACATAGAGGAGGGTCAGTACTGCTGCCCTGCTCCTGCACCGAGCTACGTGCCAAACCTGAGACCTTCACCTGGAAGAAACACAAGGGATGGGAAGAGATATCCAGTGAGAGTGATCAGTACAGAAACAGGGTTCAGCTGGTTAATGATAGCTTTCCAGGAAATCTCTCTCTACTCATATCACACCTGACTGAAGAGGATGGAGGAGTGTACAGGTGTGATGGTGTGAAAAGTGAACACACCGATATCAGTCTCACTGTTGAAGGTAACACACTGATCTGTATTCCTACTGCAAAGTGTGCTGAATCAGCTGTATAGGATGTTGTTAGTGTTACAGTACTGAGTACTGTGGAACGACTCTGGCAGTCATCGTAACGATCTGGGTCCATGTAGTCCTGCGTCATACAGCTGTCTGCCACTGGTGCTGTCCACAATCGTGGCTGTTAGGTCAATCAGTTGCCCGGTGAGCGTGAAACTTGAATCATTCGCATGTCTCACATTGCCAAACCTACCCACCCTTCTAGGTGCAACTATTTATGCAAGTATTCTGTTCATGGTGAGTGTATATGCATATATGGAGATATACTGGCTGGATGGATCTAGTCAATCAGTCTAGCTAACCTGCTCTCAGGAGTGCTTTCTGGACATTGCAGTAACGTGTCCACATACTTTTTCAGCTTTCTTTGGTCGTTCAGGTCTGTTTTAGTAGTTTTCCAGCCAGCTGCAGTGTTGTAGCTTAATGTAAGGGAAACATTTTATTTTTCTAATAGTGATATTGATCATAGAATAGCAGACCGTCGCTGACTAAAGAAAAACACATATCTCTATTGTTGTCAGTTCTGACTTTTCTGCATCATTTGAACACAGCAGCTGCTGTTTACATTGTGTTACAACTTCATGATGAATGGACCCACAGAAATGGCCCAGAGAAGCTTGGAATGAAGTCTGGTTCCATTGACTTGCATAAGAACTAAATAAGGTTTTTGCCATCTCCTGTAAAGTTGCCATTTTGGAGATACTTGGTTTTCTCTGGACAGCGACGATATATAGTTCTACAGTTATACTGTTTCTCTGCATACTTTATTACCCTGTTCTTTAATGCTCAGGACCCCCATAACACCAGCACAGGGCAGATATTATGGGTGTTGTGGATAATTCTCAGCACCACACTGACACTGACATGGTGTTGGTGGTGTGTTGGTGTGTTTGGATCAGACAGTTTTGGAATGAATTATGTGCTGCTCAACAGATCTTTCTCTTACAGGGGGTCCAGCTAAACCTACTACTTCTGTGACCAACAGTCCAGTGACAGTCAAACAATCCAGAACATCAAAGGCAACCAGTACTGTCACTTTAACCAAATCTGCCACAAGGTCTTCACCACCTGGTAATGATGCTTTCATTTTATACAATCAATCAACTTTATATCAGAACTTACTCATGTGCTCATTTCAAATACAGGTACTCCCAGTCTACCACCCAGCCAGTCTGAGCCCTTCATTTATGCTGCTGTGGGGGGCTTACTGCTGTTGATGGTACTCACCGGGATCATCTGCTGGAGATACAGAGGTATTCACGCTTGTACTAACACTCTGTTCGCTGTTCTCATGCACTCTGTGTTTGGAGCTTTGAGCTGCTGTTGTGTATAAGCATCTGTGGTTGGATTCCGCAGCTCGGCGATGGAGGCTGGTGGAGAGCTGTGAGAGTAAATCAGAGGGGAGAAGAGATCAGGAGACACAGGTATGATCAGAAGTAGGGCTGCTGTGTTAATGCTGATGTGGCATCTCTGTTGAAGGAAAGCCTTGAAGCTAACAGGATGCACTTGCAAACTGGCCCTGTGGTTCACCTCCACTTCTTACATTATCAAGGGTTCTTGATTGCATGTGGGCGTGGCCAAAGACGGTAGTGTGAAGGAAGTAGCTGAATCTGCAGGTGTATGGAAGCGTATGGTCATACGGGTCTACCGGCAGTGGCTAAAAACCTAGTCCACAGGAAACTCTCCTCAGAATTGTGCCAGGGAATCTGACCCAACTACACAACTCTTAGATGCAACAGTGTCTGAACATTGGTGTGGCCTACATCCGGAAACTTGTCCAGTACATGCCAAATCCAGTCTTAGCTTTAATTCGTGCTAGTGGAGGTATTACATGCTATTAGGTAGACTTCAGTCACAGGTGGCTCATTTTTTGTCCACTTAGCTTTGTTTCCCAATAACAAATATTGGTCTTACCATGATCTCCTCCCATTCGTGGTGTGGTCTAATATCATTAGTTGCATCTGCCCAGTGGAGGTCTTTTTCCACTGCTAGTAGAGAAAAGACTGATAAACTAGGCAGCAACAGATAAGCTGGGCTGCAGTCAGTGAACTTAAGCCTATGCTGTGGACCTGTATGGTGCACCCTTAAAACCCGTTTCTTCAAGGCTTTTTTAGCAACAACAATATACACTGTGAATACAGGTTAATGGTTCTACTCTAATGTAGAAAAAACAGGGTTCTTATAGAAGAACCTGTTTAACAAAGAGTGTAGATGGCCAATGAGTCAGGGGGTCCCAATCCTGGAGAACCCTAACTATAGCCATTTTTGTTCACTCCTTTACCTAGTACACCTGGATCAGTTCATTAGTTGGTTCATGTGTCGGTTCACATGTATTAGAGGAAGGAAAGCCCTTGTTGCAGTTACGTAGTAGGTGTCCTAGACAGTTAAATGTGTTCTGAAGGTTTTGCCGAATTTGTGTTACAGGATGATTCCCTTGTGCTGTACGCCACTGTAAACAAAGACACATCCAAGGAACCTCAAGAAGTGGTGAGTATCAGTGCAGTCGCATGTCTGTTCTGCATCATTTACATATGCTTAATAATATTTGGTAACATTTCAGTTTGGGGGCTCCTTATAATACCCAACAAATGAGAAGCTGCTTATGACTACAGTATTAAACAATAACTAGAATGTAATAAGCATCCGGGGGCAGTTTTATTTGTCTATTCTACTTCAGAAATATTTGCTCATGTGTGGTGTCCAGTATAATGTTTCTCTATAAAGTCAATAACAAGTGGTTAAGTACTACGTTGTCAACCATTGTGTATAGTGTAGTGATGCACTTCAATTCACACAATTTATATCTTATTAGGGTTTACTGATCTTGAGTCAAAATCTGAGACCAAAACAAGCCTAAGAGCATTTATTTGTGGGGTTGAAAGTCAGGTACATACATCAGAATTCTGGAAAATGCTCTTGTAACGCTAGATATTTATTAATAATGTGTATAATAATGTAATAAGCAGCTTATTAATTGATAGGGCTTAATAAGCTCATTGAATGGTAGTATGTACCCTGTGCTGAAGTGTGACCTAGGATTGGTTAATGTGTTTTCTCTGCAGGATGATGTGACGTACTCTACTGTAGTCCACAGCAACAGATCAAAACCAGCAAAGAAATCAAGGCCAGCTAACAAACTGATGGACACAGAAGAAACTACAGAATACGCCAGCATTAGACTGAATTAACACACACACACACACACACACACACACACACACACACACCCACACACACACACACACACACACCCACTCTACTAATACACACACACACACACACACACACCCACACACACACACACACACACACACCCACACACACACACACACACACACACACACACTCTACTAATACACACACACACACACACACACACACACACACACACACACACTCTACTAATACACACACACACACACACACACACACACACACACACACACACACACACACACATACACACACACACACACACACACACACATACACACACACACACACACAGAAACACACACACACACATACACACACACAGACACACACACACACACACACATACACACACACACGCACACACACACACACACACACACACACACAGACACATACACAGACACACATACACACGCACACACACACACAAACACTACTAATACACACACACACACACACACACACACTACTAATACACACACACACACACACACACACACACATTCTACTAATACACACACACACACATACAGTAGCCATAGACATCACATACACCCTTCTACATATACACATATGCCTGAAGCTGAAGCTCCATCTGTCTTTCACCGAAGAGTAGGAAGTTGTACCGGATGGTCAGCTCTCCGATTATTGCCTACAGGTATTTCACCTTTAACCTATAGATTTACATATATCCACACATGCCCAAACACATCCACACACACACCACCATACACACATGTATTTACCCCCTCCACAATCTTACTCCCACACGTTTGATGATTATATTAACATTTACTGGATTAGTAATTTCTTATTGTGGTCAGTCTACATTCACCCTCCTCACCATTCCATTACTTCTACAAACCTCTTCCCTTTCACATCAGTTTGTTCAAGCGTGTAAAACTGCAGAAGCCATATTTTATAATGATATTTTTATAATAATGTTTGTGGATTTTATATTTTGGTGTGTATTTTAATGTATTGCCTTTTTTGAAGCATTCTGAGCATATGTAAAAGTTTACTGTGTGTACATCTGTGTACAGAATGTCTTACAGTCATATTACAGGTTCTGTTGATTTTGTAAATGAATATAAATAAATACATCTTCTACAGAGATATTAATATACAACTTCTGAACTTACCATATTGGATATGAGCCATTTTGGCATGATTGATGTACATGTATTTTTTTCAGTGTGTTAGCTCAACTAACAAACAAACACTAGCATGAACAAAAAATATAATATATAATATAATAATGTTTCATAAATGGTTAAAATCTTTTTAAAAGTTGTTTTGAACAGATGGCTGTACATCTGATAATAACATTTTTATTTTATTGTTTTGCAGTTTTTAGCATGTTTGTAGCATGATATCACAACATACAGTACATAATACTTTACTTATATATGTACTGCTCATAAATAAACAGCATCAGCTGTACAGGATCCTGTGGTTCTGTTTATGTCTGCTGAAAGTGACGTGAACTAGTGTGACATCGTCTTACAGTAGAATGAAAAGACATATCTTGTGTATTAACTTGCCAATCCATTTAGCTCTGTGAGATGGTTCATAGGTCAGTCTTTAGGCCCCACTAGGTGGGAACCCCTTAGTCATCAAGTAAAGAATAAAACAATAAGCCACATGGGGCCAGTTCTCTTATTCACACAAAGTGGCTTTTCTAAAAATAAAAGAAAAAAGACAAAAAAATATATTAATATACATCATTGTTAAAAGAATAGGAGGCGTCTAGCCGCCATCTTCACTAACACAGCATGACAGACATCTCCACATGGAGGTGTAGAGGTTCCTAATGGCATCCTGTGATAATCCATCCCATGCAGCTTGATTATCCTCACACTGTTCCTGCAGGTGCGGTAGGGGTAGAGGTGGAGTGACACCAGGCCTTCTGGGCGTGTGACGTGTCACAACAAATAGTTCATCCTGGTCGTCTCCACCGAGACAAAAGCAGGACTGCTGAAGATAACCGGCTGCCATTCGGAGTCACTCCATGACAGTCTGATACGACACCCTTGCAGTCTTTGGAGACACTGACATGGTGTTGAGGGCAGTCGTCTTAATGATCCGCATGCATGAAGCCCGGCGTTGTGCCGCCATCTGCCAATGGTGCTGCTCATGAAGCGCATCACTGCTCGCTGAATGTCTGTATTCGTGGCTGTTGGGTCAGTCAGGTTCAGTGATGAGGCCTGTCCCTGCTTACATCACATCCGCAGCTGAGCAAGATACCTCAATCATTTGCATATCCCCTAATGTCGAAATTACCCACCTTATTCCTGCTGGTTGATTCCTTTTGAGTGCAGATATTTGTGCAGCAATTTTTTAAAATAATGAGTGAATAATTTTTAGAAATATATATATACATATATAACAGCAGGACAGAAAGGCTAGAGATTGTGAATGTGGGCCTTTATGTGCTGCTAATAAAGCAGCCAGTGGGTGCAGACACCAGGTAGATGTCTCTGTCCATCCAGGTCCATGTTTGCATGACCAAAAGTCGTCCTCTGTGTCTGATTACCTGACAGTCTTTCTGATTTGCAGTTGACCACTCTCCACACTACTGATAGGAACTTCAGATCAGCTGACTTTAGCCAGTCCCAGTGTAGGCTTTGGGTTGCCCACAGTGGTCACATGACATGATTTCGTTATTCTCCTGTTCCCACAATAGCTGATGTTTCTGACGTCAGCATATATGAACGTGCATATACATTTCCTGTTTCAGCAAGATGTCTTGTTATTCGCTTCCTCTTTTAGACTCTTAGATATATGGGTGGGGGTTGGGTGGCAAGTAAGCTCACCACATGAAGCAAATAACTTCATCTGCCTCTGTCTGATGAGTGAACTAGAATTCAGTTCTGGTGGTTTGAACTATAAAGCTTAAACGTACACCACAGGTACCACAGCACATACTGCATCATAGACGTTGCAATAAAGACACATCTGAATTAGTACAGCAGATTATCAAGAAATTTTTTAATGACTGTGTGAATGAGATTTATTAATAATCTACTGAATCTACATGTGTGGGAGTTGGGACATGTGTGTCCAAGTTCGTATCTGTAGATGTTCACCTGAGAACTCACTGAACATGTAACAGGTGTAATACAGACCATCTCAACGTCCACAACCAACTGGTTCAGACATGCTCACACCATCCTGTAACTGGAGTTTAACTAGATTAGGTTTTGGGTTAGGGTGAAGGTTTGGGTTAGTCTCAGGATTAGGGCCAGTCTGAGGGTCAGGATTAGGTTTTGGGATGAGGTTAAGGTTAGGTTTAGGAGTAGGACAGCGTTAAGATTAGGTACTGGGTTGAGGTTAGGATTTGGCCCAGGGTTAGAATTAGGTTTTAGTTGAGGTTAGGGTTGGGCTTTGGGTTGAGGTAAGGGCTGAGGTTAGGGTTTGGTATTAGGATTAGAGTTTGGGTTGAGGTTAGAGCTAGGTTTAGGACCAGGGTGAAGATTAGGATTAAGTTCTGGGTTGAGGTTAAGGTTAGGGTTAGGGCAGGGTTTTGATTAGCCTTTGGGTTGAGGTTAGGGTTGGGGTTTGGGTTGAGGTTAGGGTGGACTGGGTGTTTTGTGTATGAGGGGGTGTCAATATTAGGGTGAAGCCTGCAGTGGGTGGTTTCCTCCCTCGTGGGTTCATAAGCCTGGTGTCTTACTCTATGCCAATGCAACAACGTATATCTTGTAGTATGGACAGTGAACCACAGTGAGAGGCATCACCTCCAAATGGCAGAACAAGCAAAACCAGAAATCGCTAAATTCCACCAAGAGCATAGCAACACAAAGAGAGGAACTGTTTGGGAGACACATGATTCTTAAACACCACGTCCACATCACCAAAAGACTGCAATGGTTGTCGTACCAGACTGTTATTGAGTAGCTGTGGTGGCGTCAGAAGGCAGGATGAGTCCTCTTCACTGACGAGTCCCCCTGTTGTCTTGGTGGAGACCAAAACTAATCCGTACACAGAGGCATTTGTGGTCAGGGCAGTGTTCTCAGAGCCAGATATATCTACTTAAGTAGCATGCTAAAATGCTAACCCCGATCTGTCTTGTTCTCGTAACTACCCTTAAACCACTCACCATCAGTCTCATTTCAGGTTCTTACACTACTATAGGAGACATAATGTTCCCAGCATGCAGCTGATTTCCTCTCACTTCTGACATCACTGGTCTCAGAACAGTGTGGCTGGTTGTCTACATGGCATGTGGTTTATATTTTTCTCTGATCTGCAGATGGCCAGATATAGGCCCTCTGCTCAGCAATGACCTCAGTTTTTCCAACAGCCCTGAGATAGCGATCAGCCTAAAACTTGCTTGTGGGGTGGCACAGCCCTTTGGCTTTGTGCATGCACAGGGGTGTCTGAGCTGATGCAATACATTAAATGGACAGAAGTATGTGGACATCTTTACATCACACCCATATGAGCTTGCTCGACATGGCATTCTAAATCCATGGGAATGAATGTGAAGCTTTCCTCTTCTTTGCATCTATAACAACCGCCACTCTTCTGGAAAGCCTTTATACAGGAGTGTCTGTGTGAATTTGTGCCCATTCAGTCAAGCATCATCAAATGTTGAATGAGCGGGCCTGGCTTACATCTTGGCATTCTAGTTCACTCCAAAGCTGGGAAGAGGGGTTAAGGTGAGGGCCCTGCAATAAAGACCAGGCCAGCATTCCTCCACTTAACAGAGTGATCTCCAGTTCTAGGAAGCATTTGGTTGTCATTGTTGTCGCTAAAGGTGGTACAGCTATTCAGTTTATGGTGGCAGTTATTGTTTATGAGGCTCTGCAATTGTGTTCTGAAGAAACCACACTTCATCATGCATGCAGAATGCTCATTGGCCTTTAAGGTCTGATGTTACTTTAGGACAGTAGGAGAGAATTCCCAGCATGCATCTCTTTCTCTCAGTTCTGCAATGTTAATTGTAGTCCAGTGTGGTTTTCTTAGCAGTAGCAGTTTCCTCTTTGTTGCTGTGGGTTTAAGGCCATATTTGTGGTTTTGGGTGATGGGCCGCTCTCTCTCACTCTCTGTATACACAAAGGTATATATAGAAGGAAGGTATAGAAGTAGCTAAGTTGCTGATAAAGCATAAACATGTTTCTCTGTATAGAATAAATCATAATTTATGTCTATCATAAAACCTTCGTGCAGCTCTAGTCTAGGCCTTCGGTCTTGTAAGCAGTGGACGTATGACAAGCTCCCCTTTAGTCTCTAAGAGTTTGTGACACACACATACACATCCGCTTTGGGCCTGGTGCTTCCTCTGTTCTCAGCTACATGTCTTAACCACACTGGTGGGGGTTGGGTGGTTGGGGATGATTATAGCTTCTATTATTCTTCTTTTAAAACTCCAATAGATTGCTTTTGATGTGGGAATATTGTTCTCTGTTAGGAGCCTTAGCACCTTGCACAATCTGGTCTACTCTGCAGGTGACATCAAAGTTATGGAAGATTATTACTGTGCACAGATAATGTGGTGACACATGCTCTGTACTCTACACTGGGATATGTATATGTCAGATCATTTGTCTCAATACCCCTCAAATCACTGCATATGTTATGTTATATAAGTATTAATTCCAGTGTGGATTTAATTGTAATGACTGCATAGGAAAAAATAAGCCCTTAAACCATAGAAGCTTCTATTAACTGATTTTGGCTCATTGATATAGAAAATTTGGACTCATCATGGAAAATATAAGCTGCAACTCGGAAGGAAACAACGGGAAGGAAACAACTGATAGTAATGAAACGTTGGGTGGGTAGGTTTGACATTTGGAGGACATGCAAATAATTCACGTTTCACGCGTCGGCTGTGCCATGTTGGTGTAAGTAATGACGGGTCTTAATGTCTGTACCTGACTGACTATACCTATGTTGTCCATTCTATGTTGTCCATGCGCCATTCTGACTCGTGCTGTTGTGTTGGAGGCATCCTTTGAAAGAAGTAAGGTCTGCCTCAGAGAAGAGTTCTGAAGCTATTTTTAACGAGTTGAAGAGAGGGGTCGCGTCATTGGGTAGGCCTCTTGGAAGCAGGATGGGTTTCTACTGATGTACTGTGCTCCATACTGGATGCTCCGAATATGACCATAGCATGCTGCTTGGTGGCAAGCAGATAGAAAAAGAAGAAACATGAAAGCCCACCTACGCACGCAGACCGTTACATTTTTTTTTCAGACCCGTTAAGACGACTGCCTCTTAACACCACATGGCATGGCAGTGGAGTCATCTTCCAATGATGAGTGCTACTTTTGCCATGGTGTAGTTTTATCAGTGAAACCCATGTGTGGAAGGCCTTGTGGTCAGTTGTGCCAATGTCTAAGAATCCAGAGATCTCTACTTTAGTTAGCATGCTAGCATGCTAAAACTCTAACCCTGATCTCATAATATTCCAACAGTCTTAGTTTAAAGTTATTACACTAGAGGAGGACACAATGTTCCCAGTATGCACTTATTTATACTTACCTCTGCATCATTGGTTTCAGAACAGTGTGGCTGGTTGTCTACATGGCATGTGTTTTATTTCGGTCTGATCTGCAAGTGGGCGGATATAGCCCTCTGCTCAGCACTGACCTCAGCTTCCACATACCTAGACGATAGCGATATCAGGCCATGGGTGGACACAGCCTTTGAGTCTTTTGCATGTACGGGGGGCGGGGTTTTTGTTGTCTGAGCTCTTCAGTCAAGTATGTTGTATGAGAGGCTCTAGCGAATTAGGGCTCAGGTCAAGGCTCATAGTCCTTTAGGCAGTGCCACCTCCACCATGTCTTCATGGGCCTCGTGCACAGGAGCACCGTTATGCCTGTACAGGGAAGGGCCATTCCCCTAAACCTGCTGAAAAGCATATATACCGATGTCCTAAAAATAACTTTATAGGCTGCAGCATTAACTTTACCTGGAACTTAACTGGAAACTAATCCGAACCTCAAAAACATCCCCCAGACCATTTGTAAAATGCAGCTACACGCTCACCATCGAAAGAAAAAACTGCCCCCAGAAGGAAGTGTGGTGATTGCAGTGCGACGTTGTAAAAGAAGATAAAGGTAACCAGGAATAATTTATTATTGTGCTACACATACATTCAGTATGGCTGGTTGTTTACAAGGCATGTGGTCTATTTCTTTGTGGAACCCCCTGCAGGTGGCCAGATATAGGCCTCTGCCCTCAGCACTGTGACCTCTTTAACCACAAACCCTGCACCAAAAGCTATCCAGCCGTCACTAAAACTAGCTCGTGGGTGGGGGGGGGGGGGCAACCTTTGGATGTCCGTTTCTGTTTGCATGTACAGGGGCAGTCTAACTGATTTCCTTGTTGCCAATTACAATATTTTGACAGAACGTATTGTGTGAATGTTTAGATCACCACCCATGTTTAGCTATGATTGACATGCACCATCAAAAAAACCATGGAATAGATCAGTTAGGTATATTTATTAGTACATATACAGAACAGTATGTCTCCTTTCTGTGGTGTCGGGTGCAGTCATGTTTGCTCACCCCAACATGCCAGACGTCTCGGCATGGAGCTGTTAAAGGTTCCAATGGTGGAGTCCTTTGGAATGATCCATCCCATGCAAGCCTTACCTCTCTTTTCTAAATATCCTCCACACAGTTCCTGCAGATGGTTTGAGTAGGGGTGGAGAGGTGGAAAAAGTCAGTAAGTGACACCAGGCCTTCTGGGACCGGTGTTGACAAACAAACCGTTTCATCTTGGTGCTCTGACCACGGTGACTCCCCACACGGATTTGTTGGTATGTCTTCTTTACTAAGACAAGAGCGGGACATCGTCACTGAAGATGACCGCTGCCATTCTGAGTCCTGCCAGACAGTCTGGCACGGACACCAACTGCGTTTGTGGAGATGTTGATGTGGTGATTGAGACAGTTGTTGTAAGGTCTGTGATGGGAATACACTGTCCTACTCATGCAGCCAATGCAATGGTGCTGGCATACGAGGGATAACTATGGCACACAGTACTGTTCACTGAGAGTATAAAAACTGTGGTTGTTGGGCAATCACAGCCACACAGAGGATAAATACCTGTCCTTGCTACGTCACATGCGGTGGTCATTTTTTATTGCATGTCCACAATGTATC
>JAMWET010002765.1:0-15946 GCA_024036415.1 Prochilodus magdalenae | reverse complement strand
CTGCTGGATGAGGCGCAGATAGGCTGCCAGTTTTCTGCTGTTCTCCCTTTAACGCACTGAGGAGTTTGGTATCTCTTCACATTAGAGAGGAGCTGATACCCATGCAATGTCTCCCTGCTGATTTCTATCAGATCCTCCATTTCACCTTCATCACATGGCTTCTGGATGCATGAAATTTGCCGAGTCTGATTTTCAGCCACTCTGGTTTATCCCACTCCCACTTCTGGCTTTTCTCACACTCTTCTGAAAGTCAGCTACAGCCCTATCGCTGCTCCTTCACCTTCTTGGATCTCCTTCTGGATATGCTCCACTGTATCAACGCTTCTGCTTGCATGTCACGCTCGGATCTGGGGAATACTTTGACTCATGATTTGGATCACTTCTTACGTGTCTGTATTGTTTTCCATTTTCAGACTGAGAACTGTCTAAGAGAACGAATCCTGAGATTACAGTAACAGATTCATAATCCTTTGGTAGCGGATAAATAGTAGGAACTTCCCCACTGATAATATAAAGGTTTTTTTAAATTCTAGAAGTTTTTCAAGTTACACAGTCCTGGCCCTGCAAGCCTTTTAAGCTCCTCTAATTCCTGCATCCCTGGCTGTAGTACACTGGCCATTGGTGGTTCTCACCAGCGATCCAACTCAGTGGAGAATGGTATCAACGGTCACTCCACAGGCCGCCACCTGTAACAATCTCATCTTTACGTTTCCTCTCTTTCTCGCCTCTGAAGTGTGCTTCTTGCTGAATCCAGAACGCTCTTCTGGCCTGCCCCAGAGCAGCTCCTTCGACTGTTTTCAGTAAGGTTATCATTAGACGGCTGCTTTAATTCTCATACTGACTAAGGTCTTTTCTGTATCTCTCATCTCTTGTTCGTGCTTTCTGCTCTGCTTTGTAGGATGCCACATGCCCGTATTGGGATCTACATCCTCCATCAATGATGAGAGGCCTCATAGGACTTTATTGAATGGAGCAGAGGCCATACTTTCAGGAGGGGCCATAAACTTGCTGTAATAGAGTCCTCAACCAAAAAACTCTGTGTACAAAGACAACACAAAAAAAAAAAAACACATTTTCCATAAAGCAACAAAATTTTGTTTTCTAATGTTCTATCTGAAAAAAGTGAAATTATTAACTATGAAACACCATCATTCGCATGTTAAATAACACAATTTGTCATTGATTCTTGTTAGTGTGTTACAGACGACTTTATTCCACTTACTTCAGATCTGACTCATGTTAATCTAAGACAAAAAGAGAAACGGAAAGTAAGTAATGAATGTGCTTTCAAACCACACACAGTTGACATCATCATAAACACTAAAAACCTGTAGCTGTAGGACAAATTATTATTAACACTTAACCTATACTCAAATTTGTTATAAAACTCCTGAAAGATTCTGGTTAGTGATTCCAGACAAGATAGTATTTTCCTGCTACCTAATTTGAGCCGCGACGCGCCAATCAAACTATACAGATTGTAAAAATATTAGAATTGTTATGATTTCTTTTAATAATGTATTAATACTACTCATAAGTAAATAATAAATAATACTAATAATTATTAATACTAATAAAAAAAATAATAATAATAATGTTTATTTATAGAGCAAATCAAAGTTGCTTTACAGACAGTTTAATGTAATGGGGAAAAATTATATACACACATGTATACATACGTATACATGAACATACACATATACATTGTGGAGAATGTAATAAACATGCATGGTCCACGTCGGCTGCTCGCACTTTTTAGCAAGAAATAATTAAAACATCATCATGAATGAATGAGTATTTGATTGTATTTCTGTGATTCATTTGCTGTAAGATGTTAGAACTCTGCAAGAATGTTCAAATACATTTTTAAGTAAACAGAGGATTTTTTTTGCAATAAGCAATAAAGAGAAAGAAACTAACAGAGGATCTTATAAACAAGAGATCAACGTAGTTTTAAATGTTTGCGTGCGTCAGTAGTCACAAAACATGTTGACATTATGGGTAGAGCTATTGTGGATTTGTATAATAATTTTGTGAATACAGATAAAACCAGTTAAAGAGACTACCTCCTGTTCAGACCTGTTGTTCTCAGCTCAGCAGAGAGGATTAGCCTACATGAAACTGAAAGTTCCTCCTTTTAAAGTGTGCAGCAGCACAGACCTTGCTGGTGGGTTGGGCTTTTGATCCCATGGGTTACACAATACGCTGTGAGGGTTAGTTCATTCTGCCATTCCTTCTGTTATATTGAGGACTGTGAACTACTGAGATATCAAGGTTGGGCATGTTGCTCATTCTGCTCAATGATATATGCTAAAAGTGCTAAAATGCTAAAAGGCATATGGCAAAAGTATGTGGACACCTCTCATAATTTACTGAGTTCAGGTTTTTCGCTGTTGCTAATGTGACAGGGTAGTCCTGTTGGTCCATCAATTTTTTTGTGCCAGTTGGTGCTGACTGGTGCATTGTCTGTTTCTGGTAGGTGAGGTGGTTTTAGTCTGAGATATCTGGGCCAGGTGGCTGCGTTTCCTGTTGTCTCCACCCCTATGTGGTGTGTTTTCATGCTGCCAGTGTGGTAGGTAGCGTGGCATGGTTGGACTGAGCTTATGTTAGAGTCTGTGTTCCTAACGTGTGGTTTACTTTAGGGAGTAGGATATTGAATGCAGAGGTTCGCAGTGGATGGTGGCCACGTTGTTGCGGCTTCTGTCTTTCTTTCTGCTTTTGAACGCTGGATGGTGATGCTGTGAAGTATGGGAAGTGAATGACATTGTTGCTTCTTTTGGTGTAGCTTAAAAACAATATTTGTCATATATCAAACCACTTTTAATATTAGACAAAGTCAACTCATAATGCTGTTTTTTTGTATGTTCGGCCCATACCTGGCTCTGTGTGAAAAAAGTAATTGCCCCCTTAGCTACTAAATTAACCAGCTAAAAAAATTCAGTTGATTACTGTGCTCAATAGAAACACCCAGGCATGATTACTGCCTGAACCTAAATCTGTTGAACCTAGACACCAAGTAGACCCTGTCTGGCAATATGAAGCTGCTAGAAGGTATCAAAAAGCAGATGATGCCAGTGTTAAGACTCTGGGACTCAAGCAAACCACAGCGAGAGCCATTATTCACAAATGGAGAACAGTGGAGAACCTTCCCAGGAGAGGCCAGCCTACCCAAATTTCACCAAGCATACACTAACAACTCATCTAGAAGTTCACAGGCCACAGATGATCATCCAAAGAACTGTAGAGCTCACTTGTCTCAGTTACGGTCCACATACATGATTCCACAACAACAAAGACACTGGGAAAAAATGGGAGAATTGCAAGGTGCAAACTCTTACCCACAAACGGCACTCAAACATGGCTGTGATAGTGTGATGACCTGGGGCTGGTTTACTTCTGCAGGACCTCTTCTCCTTCTGATCTGTCTGCCTCTCTCGGACTGCTTCCCCGGCTTAAGACCCTAGCTCTGTCTGTTTGGTTTATTATCTACTGTACCGCTCTACTTGTCCCGCCAGGGGACTGTTCTGTTTTTTAAAGCTCTTGTTACTTTGGTTGAGCATGCGTCGCGTCCGGTTCTTTGCAGCTCCCAGTTTCATATTGGTGTATGTGCAGTATTATATTTGTATTACATTATCTGTGAACTTCTTATGGTGAAATGAGCTTCATGTTTGTTTATTTCAAAATAGTTCACAAATCAAATTTAGTTCAGATATACTTCAAAAGTGGTGATATTGCTTTGTAGAACTATGACTTTGGCTTAAAATATTAATTGACGGGTTTATCCTTTATTTACAGACTGTAATCAATAAAGTTTCTAATGTCATTTTTGTTCTTGTGTGATTATTTCAGTTCAGCTGTGAAATAATGACCATTCTGAATACAATCATATATTTGTAAATTTCTTGTAGTGACCTGTGTTTATGCTTTGGACCTCCAGCACCTCCCCATTCACTCCCTGTTCTCAGAGCTCTAACCCAAACGATTCTATTCCTGCCCACTACAGCCCATCATGTACAGGGCTATTTTTACATTTTGATCATTTATTAACTGTCGTTTTATTCATTATTAGTCATTAATTGCTACTACTACCACTAGGTGTCTGTAGAAATGCAATGTAAAGAGAATATCCATAATGCAAAAACTTGTGAGCACAGTAAGGCAAATGAATATTTAAATATGAAGGAAAGTGTGCAGTGTCTTACCTACAATGCTGCTCTTTAAAACCAATAGATCAAATAACAGATCATTAACTTATGTGGAGGCCATTACTACAATCACATCAGTAACCTGACTTTTTTTTTTTTTGTATTTTGTAATTTTAGCCTACGTAACTAACCGTGTCTGTGTGATAATTTTGTATAAACAGCCTGAGGGCGAGTGGGGTCTTGTAATTTGACATGCTCAGCATGAGAGGGGTAAGCAGGCAGTGAGGTGAGTCAGGTGGCTCTTTAAGTAACATGGTGGGAGCCATTGTTCCTCAAGAACAATGGACCCACCAAACAATCTACTAGTTCAAAGGCTTTGAAGAAGATCAGCACTCTGCTGTAGGTGAACAAGGTAAAGCTGTTAAGTTATTTGGTAGAACCTGTTCACCTTTAGTGAATGTATTCAGCCAATTAGTTGTTGTACTGCTTGCACGATTGTTGAAATGCTGAGCATGTAGTGTCTTAGATTATTGAAATTTTATATTTCGTAGGCGCTGATAAACTGAGATGAGTATATTTTAATGTGTGGGTCTGGTTTTATTTTGTGAATTAAGCATTTTCTTGTATTTTGTTTTTGCTCTTTGGTATTTAGTGCTTACGGTGTGTTTATGTGAAGAGATGAATAAAGGATGCATAGACCATCAGTTGAGAGCCAATCCGTTATTCAGCAGGGATGCTACAGCTTATTTATATTTTGTAACTCATTGTAACTTTATTGTAATATTACACTGGTAACTGTCATATGTACAGGCTCAGTTCCATACAAGACAGGGCAATAGGACAGTATGTGATTTTAAAAAATCTCTCTCTTATGCGAAAATACTAGTCCTCTATGGGAGAGGGTGGGTCAAGGCTCAACAATTTACCAAAAATGCAGCAAAAACAATAACGTTTAAAAACTGTAATTCCTCAGTGGGAAATTTTATGGATTTTTGACAGTTTATTTGCTATAGTGCGTAACAACCTCAATGATTCAGGGAATCCAGGGAAATCACTGTGAGTAAAAATCCAAGCCAAAAAACACAAGTGAATGCACAACACAGTTTCTGTGTTTCTGTGATGGATATCACCACCTGCTCAGGAATAAATGTTTTGGATAAACAGTGTCTGTTCCTGCACTTACAAAATCAACAGAATGGACAGAAGCCATATATCCACAACTTCTCATCTGAAATGAACTCCTACAGAGTGGAAACATGCATTGTGGCCTGCTGTTCAGATTATTTGTGGAAACAGAGACCAACAAGGCAAGGTGCAAAATTTAATTGACTATCAAACTGTCATTGCCCATCTGGAAATACTAACACAATGAGGCATGTCTTAATGTGGTGTTAAACTCCCAGAATGCATTTTCCATGCTTCAGATCACAAGAAAGATGTAATGTGAGATATGATAGTTATTGTGTGAGAATATTAACAAATACAAAATTATTAACATGCACACAACAAGTTAATATTGTTATAGTTTATAGGAGGCCTAACTCTGATCCAGTCAGTTTGATTGCTTTGTTCTCTTATAAGACTTTTCTCAAACCTGTGAACCTGTGGACTCTAACCTACAATTTGCTATTTCAGCACTAGAGGGAGCCAGTTGGCTCTAACCTGCAGTATGTTATTTTGGCACTAGAGGGAGTCAGGGGGTTGTAACCTGCAGTTTGCTATTTTAGCATTGGAAGGAGCCAGTAGGTTCTAACCCGCAGTTTGCTATTTCAGCACTAGAGGGTACCAGTGGGTTCTAACCTGCAATTTGCTATTTCAGCACTAGAGGGAGTCAGTTGGCTCTAACCTGCAGTTTTTGGCACTAGAGGGAGTCAGGGCGTTCTAACCTGCAGTTTGCTATTTTAGCACTAGAGGGAGCCAGTGGGCTCTAACCTGCAATTTGCTGTTTCAGAACTAGAGAGAACCAGGTACGGAGCATTTTTGTGACAATATTATATAATTAAATAAATATAGAAATAATTAATTAAAAGTAGAATTAATTAATTAAATGCTTCATTAAATGATTACATTTTTAAATGATAACTTCAATAATTTTGTGATTAATTTGATCGTCACTTTTAATATTTTATTAATTGTATATTTTAAATAATTTAATTAATTATTTAACTATTCATACATTTATTTCATACGCTTTGTAGCCTTGCACTATGAAGTAATTAAATCTGTCTACGTCATTCATAATGCGTCAGTGGGAGGCCAAACTCCAATCCAGTCAGATTGGTTGCTTTGTTCTCCTATTACTCTTTTCTCAAACCTGTGAGCCTGTGGGCTCTAACTTGCAGTTTGCTATTTCAGCACTAGAGGGAGGCAGTGGGCTCCAACCTGCAGTTTGCTATTTCAGCACTAGATGAAGCCAGTGGGCTCTAACCTGCAATTTGCCAAGTAAAGTCAAGATTTATTTATATAGCGCTTTTTACAACATATGTTGTCACAACGCAGCTTTACAAAGAATCTGGTGTCCGAGCCCCCAGTGAGCAAGCAATGGGCGACAGAGGCAAAGAGAAACTCCCTCAGTTCAAAAGGAAGAAACCTTGAGAGTAACCTATGGAAAAATAAAAAAATAAAAGACCAAATAAAATGACCATTTAAATAAAAATAACTAGAACTTGTATATATTGCTTGCTTTGATTTTATTTATACACTTATTTCCTTTTCTTGCATTTATATATTCCTCATTTTATTTATTCTTGTGCTGTTTATTAATGTCCCTGTTCGGGCGTTTCTTTCTCTGCAATTTCCTTCGGGATCAATAAAGTGTTATCTTATCTTATCTCTTATTAACGTCTCCCTTCATTTGATATATGTTTTCTGCGTATATTATTTAAACATTGTTATTTTAAAGTCTATTTATTGAATGCATATGTTTTACATTAAATGTAATTTAATTATATATTTAATTATATTTATTTTGAAATTAATTAATTATTTATTTCTGTTTTTCTTCTTTCATATGATAATGAGGAGGCGTGTTCAAGTGTGCAAATCCAGGAGACAGGAGTTGATTTCGAGCAGAGCTACGTAGATTGGCTATGCTTTCGGGTGAAAGACTCCAAGAGGCCAAATGTCGGGGCGAAGGTCAGTGTTGGATCTGCTCAGAGAGGCAGCTTCTCGCTTTGATGAAATGGAGAAGAGTATGTATTTTGAGCTTTATTGAGGATATATTATTTAGTTCACAATATATGTTTTGGTGTCTTTTGTAGTTCTGGCATCGCAGCCACGTTCCGACCCAGTTTCTAAGCACTGGTAGTTCTGCTAGCCGAACACACGTAAGGGTTATGGTAAGTTACTGTTAAAGCAGCCCATTATTTCTATGGTTGTAGTATATATTTACGACTACCAAAACATCAGTGAATCATAAGCTGCATATCTTGCGATATAGAAAAATCATTACGATGAAAAGCAGCTAGCCCTGGATAACGTGTAGCTTCGCCTTCTGAAGAATAAGGTATGTTTGGAAAGCCATCTTCACCCAGCTTGCCGGTTTTATGACCACCTTCATCAAGTTGGGCATGGTGAAGATCAGCTAAGCACTCAGATAATGTTTACAACAGCTAGCTACTAGCTAAAGTAAACTGGACATTTTAACCAGGAATGGTGAGCACTGCGCAAATTAGGCCTCTCACAATTTCTGCTATGTGGGTATCATTCAGTCAGGTATATAAAGAAATGTGTTAAAGATGAATTAGTTGCACTGTATTTTGTACTTTTTACTATGATTAGACACACATAAAGTGATTGGATATAATACAGTGATTGAAAAGCCACATGTTACAGTGGCTTTTCCTGTGCAACTAAAACTAATTTCAAATAACCAACAGGAAAACAAGTTGGTTTAAATAAATCTTGAACAGAGCTGTAAATGTTTCTGTGGTGTCTACAAAAATTGTTAAGCATCAAAAAGGAAGTTTCAGATAAATGTAATACTCATTATGTTTGAAGCGGCAGTAAAATATTGGACAGATGACTTGACAAAAAAAATATTTAAAAAGTCAGCACAGAATATAAATATTTGTTAATAATTAATAAATATTTATTATTATATATATATTTATTCTTTAATAATTTGTAAGTATTCCAAATCATTCAAAAATGCTTTCAGTGTCTAGTAGTCAGAATATTTACATTTAAACTGTATGGGTTGATTTCTTAGGATTAAAACTAGCCATGGACTTGATGGGGTAAATAGAGATTCTCCATGACATCAAAATCAGACCTAGACATAATCTCTGTCTGGGAAGCTGACCATAAAAGTTATAACTGTGGATAAATAACAGAACCTTTAATATGAGAGGTGATTCCAAACATTTTGTGAAGTAACTGTTGTTCTCTTTTTTTCTAGCTGAAGTTCCAAGACCCCTATAAACCTATAATGCCCCCTATAACACTAACCCAGTCAGATCCAGGAGACAATTTAGACATGTCCACACCAACACACTCTCTACATACACTCACACATTTGGCTGTCTTGGACGGAAAGACACAAATACTGTACCAACCAGAGTCACCAAAGAACACCTTCAGATGGTGGGGCTGGTTGAGCGGCGTCTACACTTTCGAGGTATGAAATCTGATGTCATATTAAAATATAAATGAACATTACAAGTGCACATAACATATTGGAGACATCTTTTTTTTGTAATTTGTTCCACTCACTTTGTTCTCCTACTTTAATATAAGTATACAACAACCAAATGTACATATATTACATACACACACTGCCTGGCCAAAAAAAAGGTCACACACTTGTTACATTGTAACGGGTGTGTCTGTGTCAGTCTAGTCAGTAACACACCAGTTAATATAAGAACTTCTGAATTTCGCTTCACTGCGTCTGCCACTACCACCGCTCCTACCATCAGACCTGAGCTGAGCTGTGATAGATTCCCCTAATTTCTCAGCTAACTGAGTAATAAGTGCATCTGTATCTGAACACATTTCAGCCTGGCTTGGCATAACTCTGTCAACACGTGTAGAAGATAATCTTGGCATACCTAATCCAACTCTCTGCCCAGGTGTAATTGGACTAGGAGGCTTATTGAAAAAACCTCTCCCCATACCCAATAGGCTGAAAGAGTCAGAATCTATACCACTGTTAACATCATCTCCCACTGTAAATGTATATACCTCTGCCATTATGATGCTTGACTTGTGTACAAAGTATACAGTCAATGCTTACACATACAATGATCGGAGAAAATTAGTCCAAATAATTCAATAATAAAATATTATTCTCAGATATTATGAAAAGAAAACGTCAAAAGCTGTGCTTTCCAACAAAATATTAATGTCCAAAAAAAAATGTCCCCTTTTAGATAACAAATGTCTTTATGCAGCGACCCTCGGTGATCGAGCTGGCATCGATCTCAGAATGCTTGAGATCACGGCACCTTCACAGTCAAAGTGACGCTGTGCCTTTAAGACACGGTGGGTGTATTTGCATATTCATACGTGACGTAGCTGGCAGCAGTAGAGGGGAGCAGAGTGAGGAGGAAGACCAGCTCTGCTTTGTAAACCCATCATGCTTACTTTATGTCCTTCTGACTCTCTGTAGCGTTCTCACAGAGCTAAAATACCGTGTCTATGTATAAGTGGAAGCAGGCGTGGGACTTGGTTTACTCCATATAGTAGATAAGCGACTGTTGCTAATGTGCTTGTGCTAACCCCCCACCACCTTCTCTCTGTCTCTCTTTCAACTGTTACCATTAAGTAATTTACCATTAAGTGATTAAATATTAAGTAATTAAGTAATGACCAAGTACAGAGAAACATACACAGTTGAGTCACATTATTATGACCAATTCCTACGTTGGACAATGAAACTGAAACACCTGTCATTTTAGTGTGGGAGGTCTCATGGCTAAATTGGACCAGCCTGGTGGCCAATCTTCATTAACTGCACATTGCACCAGTAAGAGCAGAGTGTGAAGGTTCAGTTAGCAGGTAAGAACACAGTTCTGCTCAAAATACTGCAATGCACACAGCATTATGGGTGACATACCAGAGTTCAAAAGAGGACAGATTGTTGGTGCACGTCTTGCTGGCGCATCTGTGACCAAGACAGCAAGTCTTTGTGATGTATCAAGAGCCACGGTATCCAGGGTAATACCACCAAGAAGGATGAACCACATCCAACAGGATTAACTGTGGACGCAAGAGGAAGCTGTCTGAAAGGGGTGTTCGGGTGCTAACCCGGATTGTATCCAAAAAACATAAAACCACGGCTGCCCAAATGACGCTGTATTGGCCGCAAAAGGAGGCCCTACACCATACTAATAAATGATTGTGGTCTAAAACCAGGTGTTTCAGTTTCATTGTCCAACCCCTGTATATCTTCACTGTCCAACTGAAAAACTTGCTCAGAACACCAACAACCACCATGATCCTTCATTCTCTTTATGCTTGATGGGTTTAATATAACTTCTATTGAGTTTAGGCACCTCAAATTTACACACATAATATTGTTTGTATTGTATAAATGTTATGTATCTTTATAAGTGCAATTTCACACATCAAGGAACAGTGGGATCCACAGTGCATAATAATACTTCTCAGAATGTATGTACAGTCTACAGTAAAATGTAATTAGCTGCATTGTGATCCAGGTTTAGCTGCATGGTGGTTTGGATAAGAGGGCAGTGAACAGATCATGCCTCTGAAATGCAAGTCCCTCAAGTCTGTTTATTACACCACAATCAACATGGTTCAGATTCAGTAGCATTCAGTAGCGTGACTGTAGTGTTATTTTTCATAACCAGGGTTTCCCTGCAGCTGAATATGTATGGGGGAATATGTATATTCACAAGACAGTATTTATATTGTATTCAGAGCTACAGCTACCTTCTACATTTTCAGGAGAATACTTTCAGAGAACTTTCCTTCTAAATGAAATGGTACATGCCACCTTTAAAAGAAACATCATCAGTGCTTGTTTATCAACAATTTCAAAATCAAATGGAGCCCAACGCCTGGGAAAACATCATAACCCAAACACAGCCCATGCTCTTTGTTGTGAACAGTGGGTAACAGATGGCGAGTTAATAGTTTTCATACAGTTCTGAACGTAATGAAGTCGGTGTGATTTGTTTCTGTACTTCAGTTGTGTGTTTTTGGACCTTTACTGAAGTCTCTCCATTTTGCGGGACGTTTTACTGTAAAATCTTTTTGTTTAGTTTGGCTTATGTGTGCATAAGAACGTGACGTGTCAAAACAAAACAAGCATGAAGCGAGCCCACCAATCAGGGTACAGCTCACACTCTGTGTAAAGCATGTTTTGACCTGTTGGACAGAGCTTGGTTCTAGCTAATGGAAACTGTTCTCCTGCAGTGTTCTGTGCTGATGATGATGTGAATAGACGTCAGTGTCAGACTAATGAATGAGTTTCTATTAAAGACTGGTGGACTGAGAGACACTAGAGTCTCTTCACCTACACTGAGCTGATGAAGAGTCCTGTTCCAGAAATGATAATAGGACATTAGAACCATAATAAATCATGATCCTGTTACTCTCCTTACATTTGGATATCTGTGTTTTTGTATAAGTGTGTATGTATAAAGTGTGTATTAGTTTACCATTTGGGAACAGCTGCATTCCCAGAACAGAACCTGAATTCGTTCTACAGGTTATACATCAAACATTGTTAAGAGCTGACACTTTCTCTTTGTACATTAATGGTGTCTAAAAACCCTGTGACTTTTCTTTGGATTGGACTGGTTTGGACTAGACAATCTCAGCATCTCCAGCCTTCAGTCTCCTGACTCTACCCTTCTGTGCAAGCAAGAAAAGAACAACAATGCTTTAGAACATTTGAAGGTAAATACTTAAGTCTAAAGGGACCTCCTCTATTTTACCTTGGGTATCTTTACTTTTTCTGCATGGTATGTGTACGTTGTCCACTCCTGGTTCTAAAGCCTGTCTTAGTCATTCCACATAAAGAGAAAACCACTTCTATTGCAGAATGTCTGCAGAGAAGCTCTCAGATTACATAGTTGTGCTGTATCGCCCTCTGGTGGCAAAAACAGTATGTTCTTTTCCTGTGTATATAATGTAGTAGGACAATCTAATAAATAACTTAGTGTAATTATCAATTTAGATTTATTTTCTGTACTTGACTGACACTTTTAATACTAATACAGCAGGTATTCTGTTTACCACTGTATAACTGATTCCAACCATGTCTTACTTATTTAAACCACAGTACGGCACATGACCCAGCTGATTAGAATCAATATATGCCTTTATCTGGAATCAAATGGGTTTCGATTTGTTAAAAAGATTGAACAATTAAATGTGAAACCTTTTTTTTAAATTAATTAAAAATGACAAATCAACACAAACATATTACCTCTGACATTTGGTGTGATTCTCCTAATTCCTGCTCATGAATCCCATGTCAGCTTTGCTCAGTACAGAGTTAACCGTGCAGTGAAAAACACTCTTCTTCTACAGCTAATTTCTTTTCCTCATATGTAGTCAGTATGATCTGGAAATGGCCATTCAACCACCATGAGTCCAACATCAGCATTAAACCACATTTTATGTGAATGTATATTGAAACCAGGGTAAAATTTATTCGATGTAGAGATTACTGTAATGCATATGTTGTTTGTAAATACTGGTACTGTGATGTTCTGTTGTTACGTTGGGCAAAGAGTGACCCCTAGTGGTCAGACTTTGCTGCAGTAAACGTCATTTGTACCTACAGTGTTGCCGTAGGTAGTTTAGGCTGTGTGAAGAATCCAGTCATGGGTTTGCACTCTGCATTATATGGCCAGGAAAACATTAGTATTTTTATGTTCAGTTGCTGTGTAACTCTATACTGAAACTATTTCTGATGTAAATACTGGTTCATGAACGAAATTAAGATATATATGTTGAGCTAATTTTTAAATGCTAACCGCTAGCGTCTGTGTGGATTTTGCCTTAGAAGAAGTTAGCATTAAGCTAACTATTCAGCTTCTGTTCATTTTAATGTAAGGTGTCCCGCAAATGCACTCAGGAAACAAAAGTTATTGAGATATATTTTGTATGTCTGCTTTACAGTTTTACAGTAAATCGTAAGTAAAGCTTTGAAAAGCTTTTCTTGGGAAACTGGTTGTCTATCTGCGGAGCTTGTAGCTGCACACCAGCAGGGGCAGAATAGTTACAGAGGTCACAACCACACCAACCTGCTTTAATTAACTGATAAACAGTCAAATCAGTCATTTTACTAGATAACTATTCATCTGTTCACTCTAGGGAATGCTAGCTTGACAGATGTAATTGACAGATCAGCCAGGAAATCTGTTTTTAACCCTCTAGAATGTTCATTAGTATTCTGCCTGATAACCCTAATAAACTATCTAACTCTATATTACTTACTGCTTAAGGTGTAAACAAAGTCATTCAGAGAGGTAATTTGATGTAACAATTCATTTATGGTACACAGCAATTTAAGGAAAATATTTTAATTTTAATGAATTTACTTGTTTTAACTGCATTTCTTCACATTTCATCCCACTTTCCAGCAACCAGATATGTGGTTTCAAGTGGACAGTTGAGTGAAAGGTGAAAGGTTTACAAAATACAAATCTAGGTAAGTAACAACCATGTAACTCAAACAGAAGGAGAACTTTAGATATATGAGCTTTATATAGTGATTTAGCCAGATATTGTGCAGCTTAGATTAGAGTATCAGCCCCTACAACAAGGCTCCCCCCCCCCCCCCTTCCCCCCCTCCCCCACCACCCCCCCCCTTCCCCTGAATGAGTCATCATTAAAGTGCATTGGACCTAGCCCTCAGAGGGAGGGCTCCGGGGATATAAGTTCTCCATCTCACCAGTGTGCCAGAGCTGAAAGGAGCTTCAAACCCTTCCACGCCTAAAGCCTACTTATGTATCACAACGCGTAAGGCCGCTAAATCATTATCTTATTTACTGCCAAGCCATTCTTACTCCCCATTTTTTAATCCTTAGTACTAATGCCAGCTCTCCTTCCCCGCGCGCATCTGGATACAGGGGACATTCCTGAAAATCTGCTAGATTTGGTCTTTTTGATGTCACTGTCATGTACTTAGCCTACACTCAAAAGTCAATCATAAAACCTCTACAGAACATGATGCGTCACAACTCATTGAGTTTTAGAATAAATCTAATATACACTACGGCAAAGTATTCGGTACTTATCGAAAAAAAAAAATGAAATAAAAAAAATACAATGTTACATTTATTTATATATTTTACAACTGAATCCATTTTGATAGACATGAAGAATACTCAAAAGGCAAAAATGTTAATAAAGTTGTTTTTATCGGCATAATGCTGTTTAAACTTTCAAATGAAAAAATATATACTTGTTTTGCATTTCTGTGCATGATGGTCGGTGAAGTTTTACAAGAGGAAAACACAAAGTTGTTCTGGCCACTTTCATTTCATAGTCCTTACAGCGCGACCCCTGGAATCAGCTTAAAGGGTGAAAAACGGTTGGTCATTTGCAACTACGTTTTCCCATCAACAGCGCTTTGCAAACACCCTGAGAGCCTGAGTTATAGTTTCAACTTTCCCTGAGGCAGTTTTCAGACCTGCATGTGGCAGATTTGTCCAGAGGGATCCGTGGTAGTGCAAAAAATGTTTTAAGGAGGTGAAATTGTTAAATGTTGGTGGAGGAGACATGAGCAGCATACCGGCTAAAAAAACATAATTCTAGTGTGTGAGATTTGTGCGATATTCTCTTAGATTAGCACAAGAGTACAGCCCACACAAGACTGATAAGCCTTCTTAAAGTGCAGTGGATTAGCTCAGAGGGAGGGTGGTAATGTGTGACCTTGTGATATTAATTATCTGACCTTCACCCTTTTCTCTTCCATTCAAGTTGCAGAGGAGGATGAGCTTAAACCCCCCTAGTTTAAGTACTTTACCTGTCATAAGGTCAAGGCAGCTTTAAATATTTATATTTATTTACTGCATACTTTTCTCTTGTATGCATGAAAGTACATTATTGACCAAAGCGAGTCTCTATAGGTGAGGCTCATGGACCCCCACCAGGAGAACTGTCACGACCATATTAGATAATTATTTGTGCTATTTGGGGACCCCCCTCCTCCTGTACTAGCCAGGGGCAATGTGTCGTGACAGGTTTTCCCACCTGGTCCTGGAGAAACTGGACTCTTATGAATATGTCCGTTAAAGACCCTGTTGAAACCAACTCTAAAATCTGCCCTGTGTGCCTACACACAGTGTCATTAACATTGGTGTATTGCCCCCCCCAAGCCACAAGTTCTCTAAGTAGCTAAAAATAACTTGCCGACACAGAGCAGCTTGTAACAACACGGAATTGTACATGGGTGTTTAAAGCCCTGTTTCTCTGACAGTTCTGAGGAGCCTCAGTCTGAAGCTTAAAGAACAAACTAACAAGCCTCCTTTTAGTTGGCAGTCACTCCAATAAAAATACTTTCAGCGGATTTCTCTTTGGACTGCGTCATAAGTCGTAAATTGTATTAGCAGTGCTACTTGTTTGCCCTCCTGTGTCAAATAAAAATAGCATCTAGCTCTGCTCCAGAAAGGATTCCAGACTGTTTGTCACATCCCTCTTACAAACATGAAACAAAGTAATGGAACTAAAAAAAAATGCCGCATTCCCCAAACATTCTAGTTTTACTTCAAGCCTTTACTTTCCTAGATTTATATTTATATTTATTTATTTAAAGGTTTTGGCAAAAGCATGAGATGACTTCAAATAAGCGTTCTGTAGATTAAGTTGTTCCTGTT
>JAMWET010002764.1:25000-35073 GCA_024036415.1 Prochilodus magdalenae | reverse complement strand
CCCCCTTTGAATGATGGACCGCAAATAGCCACGATTGCAAATACTCAGCGAGCAGTGATGGCTCCATAAGTCATGGCTGCACCATGCAGGACTACATGCACGCAGATCATTACAACGACTGTCCTTAACACCACGTCACCGTCACCAAAGACTGCAGTGGTGTCGTACCAGACTGTCATTTGGAAATGTGACTCAGAATCGGCCAGCAGGTCATCTTCAGTGACGAGTCTCCGCTGAGTCTTGGTGGAGAGACGACCAACGAATCCGTGTGTGGAGGCACCGTGGTCAGTGCTACTATGAACGTTTTGTTGCTGCACGTCCAGACGGCCTGATGTCACTCCACCTCCACCCCTACATAAGACGCCTGGCATGTTGGGTTAGCAAACCTTGGCTGCCCAACACCATACTGAGACAGACTTCTGTATGTGTAGCTCAATAAATATTGATCATATCAGTTTCTATCATTTGATCATCAAATGTATCATCGTTTATTGTCCCTGGTAACCTTTATCTTCCTTCCCAACACGACTGCTGTCCCACACTTCCTTCTGGGTGCAGTTTTGACAATGAGCATAGTAAGACAGATTTAGACTGTAATAGACAACACCTGTGTGTAAGCAAGTAGCTGATTGGATTTTGGCCCATTTATATTATTAATGTCTATATACTGACTACTGTTTAGTTTTTACAATTGAAAAATGAGTCTTGCGTTTTTACAGTGGTAGTAACTCCAGGCTCCTGCAGATGGCGCTGCACGAGGATGATGGGGCTGTAAATACCTGCGGGGTGTGAGTGATGGGATGCACAGATTGGGAAGAGGTGCTATAGTGCAGGGAATGTCTCGTTCCATGTGTGGTAAATGGCTCCAGAGCAGATGTTAATGATTGGCAAAAAAGGAGGGACTGCATGTGGGCATGGCCAAAGACCATAGTGTGAAGGGAGTAGCTGAATCTGCAGGTGAATGGAAGCATATGGTCATAAAATCCCAGTCTACAGGGAATTCTCCTCGGAATTGTACCAGGGAAGGCATCCACCAAATCTGCACCAACTGATCAATTATTTGCTGTAAGAGTGTCTGAACATTGATGTGGCTACATCCAGAAACTTGCCCAGTCTGGGCCAAATCCAGTCATGGCTGTTATTGGTGCTGGTGGAGGTGTTCCATGTTTGTAGTCTGTTGAGCTTAGTTTCATAGCCTCTGTAAGTGTAGCACTACATTTGCCGGTACTTCCCTATCCTAATTGCGGTGGTCTCCCATCCAGGTTTGCAGTTTCCTCATCCACAGGGCTTGAGGGGTCACTGAATAGTCTGTTGAATATGATGTTAATATGCTATGTCCAAAATACATTTAAATACAGTATCGTGATGTATTCTGTTTTTGCCACATGACTTCATGACTTCATGACTTCCACTAATCATTTCTTAGAGCAGCGTCCCATGAGGATGTTTTATTGGGCCCACCAAAGTTACTCTATACCCCTCTTTGTACTTATACATATATTTTAAAAGAACGGTATTATAAATGAGATGCATTGATTGTGGGCTGATATCCAGTATTTTTATGTACATTTTACATTTCAGAGCATAATTCTAGTTCATTAGTTCAGAAGATTAATCATAAATTAAATGGCTTTATTATACCTTTTATTTTATTAAATTAAAAAATAAAAATAACCATTTTCAGGTTTTTTCTCAAAACCGAAACATTTTCTACAGTCAAGCAAACTTTTTTGTGTATTAATGAAAATATTGCAATTATAATACATTTATTAAAGATACCTTTATGTAAATACAACCATAGCTGTGTTTGCTAGTCATGTACTGCCTAGTATGTTTTTAATTCTGCTCAAAATAATTGGCTAAAATTCTCACTACCGAAGCAAGATATGATGGAAACATTTACTTTATTTTTTTATTTGCTGTGATATTTATTTTTATAGTAAAGTCAACATTTATTTATATAGCGCCTTTTACAACAGATGTATCACAAAGCAGCTTTACAAAGAATCTGGTGTCTGAGCCCCCAGTGAGCGAGCCGAGGGCCACAGAGGCTAGGAGAAACTCTCTCAGGTAGTAAGGAAGAAACCTCGAGAGGAACCAAGACTCGAAAGGGGATCCCATCCTCCTCGGGTCAACACCAGATAACAAGACCAGCCAAGGACAGGAGCGTTTAGTGTTTGTAGGGTGGAGGAATGAATGTCTGATCGGTCTGTAGTTAAGTAGTTGGGTCATCGGATGGGTCAGCAGGACACAGGCCGAGCCTCCACAGTGCAGGACAGCCAGGATCTCTGTGGTGGTTAAAGGCAGGCAGTGGCTCCCAGTCAGACTAACACACACTGTATGGTGTTAAGAGAGTGCAGCAGTGACTCCGGCAGGCCTGACTCTTACAGCAGGACTAACAGGGAGAGCCAGAAGGTCACACAGACATGAGGGCTCCCTGAGAAGTCAGTGCCCCTCTGCTCCACCGTCAACAAACCTGAGTGAGCATGAAGAGCAGTGGGACGATAGCACCAACACTCCCAGCCTACCTGACACTCTCTGTCAGTGGACCCCTAGATCTGCACCTTTTATCTATCAGAAAGAAAACGAATTACCTAACGCTCGACTGTGTTAAGCCTGGGGCTGTGTCTGCGTCCTGAACACTGACTGGTAGGTTAATCCAAAGCTGGGGGGCCCATCATCATACATCCCAAATCTGAAATACAACCTACCAACATCCCACACCTTGTCTTATCTTCTTCATCCCTCGGCTCACCACAAACCCTACACTGCCCAAAGACAGACACTTTGGCCTCCATTAAGGGCATGTGTGCTACGTTCACCGCTGTGTGTTAGTGTTGGGCCTGAACTCGCAGCTTCTGGAAAATGTACTTACAAACACGCCCACTGGGGAGAAAAACCTTAAACCAGCTTTTATAAAGTATCTGACTAGTTTGCAGCTTTTATAAGAAAGCCTTTATATTATTCAAGCAATATTTCATTTAACAGCAGCGACAAACACGCGAGGCACGACAGACTCCTGAAGGAACGGCCGGATCGGTGGTGAGAAGTGAGGGAAAACTTTTCACTCTCTAGCACAAACGAAACGATTTAATGATAGAAGCCATTTAAAACAGGCACATTGTGAGTGGCCAGGTTTAATGTGTGTATGTGTGAGGGTATACTGTAAGTGAGTATGTGCGCATTTTAATCAACGTATATAATACTGCGTATGAGTCAGAGACCACCCTTTATATATTTATTCTACTAAACAGCCATTAAACTGTAATTATATTTTAGAAGATACTTAGGTTGGGTATAAAAAAAAAAAAAAAAATCCACTGGACCCCCACAGGACCACCACAGAGCAGGTAGTATGTGGGTGGTGGGTCATTCTCAGCACTGCAGTGACACTGACATGGTGGTGGTGGTGTGTTAGTGTGTGTGGTGCTGGTGTGAGTGGATCAGACACAGCAGTACTGCTGGAGTGTTGAGACACTGTGTCCACTCACTGTCCACTCTATTAGACACTTCTACCTTGCTGGTCCACCTTGTAGATGACAGACAGACTGACAGATAGATAGATAGATAGATAGATAGATAGATGATTTAGCAGCCAGTAGCGGTAACACAGTACAGAAAAGACAAAGACAAAACATTATTAACTATTAAACTATAAATAGTCCGGTACACTATAGATAAATATGTATCTCACCTATCACAGTGAGGGAATTAATATGTACAATAAAGTCTCCCTACAAAAAAAGCAAATGTAACTGTAGAAAAAGTAGAACAATGTGAAGAAATGGAGATAAACCAGCAGAGCAAACATATACATGTTCACAGGGCGCATATATCAGCAGATAATGACTTGAAATAAGATAATAAATAAACATGTGCTCATACTGGTGTTTAGGTAAAGTGTCTAGGAGTTTAGATGTACAGGATGTGCAGTAAAGTGTCAGTAGTGCGGATAAATAAACCTCTGATTTATACATGAGATTCAGTCCTCATCTGTCCTCTTCCCTCTTCCGGCCCTGCTGGGAAGAGCTGTAGAGCCTGATGGCTCTCGGGACACTGGATCTCCTGAGTCTGTCTGTGGAGCAGCTCTGTGACGGTGACCTGCCACTGACCTTGCTCCTTTTGTCTGTGATGACGGTGTGCAGTGGATGTCCACTCATCTGCTGCTGCACAGTGCAGTGTTGGTCCTCCTCTAGTTCTTCATCAGTGGTCTTCAACTACGCTGTTGTGCTGGATAGTTTAGGATGGTGGCTGATTCTCAGTCCAGCAGTGACACTGAGGTGTCCAGCAGCACTGCTGTGTCTGATCCACTCACACCAGCACGTCAGTGTCACTGCAGTGCTGAGAATGATCCACCACCCACATAGTACCTGCTCTGTGGGGGTCCTGTGGGGGTCCTGACCATTGAAAAACAGGGTAATACAGTATACAGAGAAACAGATGGACTACAGTCTGGAACTGGACAACTACAGACTGTCCTGTATGGTCAGTGAAGATGATTTAATGGATAAAGTTTGTAGATACAAGGAGGTGGTTTAGTGTTATGGCTGATCGGTGTATATATCGTGAAATATGATGTCACAGTATAATACAATATGATGTTCTGTACTTTTTCCTTTTGGAACACTGACCAGCTGCATGTTTCATTATGAAAAGAACCACGTTTGTTTAGTTTAACTGGATTTAAGACCACACAGTATGTAGTTATTAATAAACTAATTTTACATCCATATTTCCTGTATTTGGCAGATTCTCTTATCTAGACCAACATATATAATGACATACTGTGTATCCTGAAAATTTCCAGAAAAATCAAAATATTAGATTTTTGCCATATTGCCCACCTATAGTATCCAAAACTGGATATATAGTGGAAAACCAGTGTGATAAGACACCTATGGGTCTGAAAGGATGTGTAGATGCTGTTATAAAGATAGAAAAGAGACAAAACATAAAAAAATATATTCAGGCTCCTGCAGGTGGCCCTCCAGGAGGATGATGGGGCTATAAACACCTGTGGGGTGCGAGTGACGGGATCCATAGATTGGGAAGAGGTGCTGCAGTGCAGGGAATGTCTCGTTCCATGTGCGGTAAACGCTCCAGAGCAGATGTTAATGATTGGTCAAAAGGAGTGACTGCATGTGGGCGTGGCCAAAGACCATAGTGTGAAGGAAGTAGCTGAATCTGCAGGTGTAGGGAAGCGTACGCTCATACGGGTCTACCAGCAGTGGATAAAAAATCCCCAGTCTACAGGGAAATTTCTCCTCGGAAACTGTGCCAGGGGGAAGGCATCCACCCTAAATCTGGCCCAAATGCACAACTGATGTAAAAACTGAGTGTCTGAACACATGATTGGCCTGCATCCAGAAACCCCAGTCCATGCCAAACCCAGTCACAGCTGCTATTGGTGCTTGTGGAGGTGTAACGTAACATGCTGTTAGGCGCGTTTCAGTCACAGGTGACTTTTGTCTGGTGAGGTTGTATGCGTGTGTGTGTGTGTGGTTGTGTGTGTGGTTGTGTGTGTGTGCGTGTGACTACACATGCTGGAACTTTCCTAATACTGAAAAATAGAGTGCTTGTACCTAATGACTGTTTTGGCTGCGAATTAAATTAACAGCACCGTATGTGTCACTCTGTGCTTTCTTTGTTGCAGTGGGGTGTGTGCTGTGTGTGTGTGTGTCGGCTGGTGCTGTGTGCTGTGTGTTACTCTACATATGTGTGTGTTTAGGGTATGTGTCCACTCTGTGCCATTGTGCTCTGTGGTGTGATGTGTGTGTGTCTCTTTGGTAAGTTGTGTGATGGAGGGGTTTTGCCGTTGACTGAACGAACACACCCTGACACATAGAGAATGCTAAACAGTGCTACCGCCTATAAAAACCCAGGAATGGCGCTGGGTTTGAGCGTCCAGAGTGGCCATAAAGCCTGAAGCAGAGGAAAGGAATGAAGTGGTGAACCCCACACTTGTGCGGAGCGCACACAGCAGGGCCCTGCTGCCTAATTGAAAACCGGCTGTTTGTGCGTGCAGCGTGCAGTGTATGTGTAGAGGGCCCTCGGGTGAAATTTTACACAGTTCTGGACAGTTTAGTGTACCGCTGTAAGTAGTGTGTTGGGAGTGTACAGTAATCTCAGTAAAGTGTAATGCACGTTAGTGCTAAGCCACTGTAAGTAGTGTGTTGGTGTACAGTAACTGCAGTAAGTGTGTAATGCGTTAGTGTACTGTAAGTAGTGTGTGGTGTACAGTAACTCAGTAGTGTAATGTGTTAGTCCTGCTGGTAAGTAGTGTGTTGGTTCAGTACAGTAACTCAAGTAAGTGTAATGCGTATAGTGTGCTGTAAGTAGTGTGTTGGTGTACAGTAAACAGCTCAGTAAGTGTAATGTGGTTAGTGTACTGTAAGTAGTGTGTTGGTGTACAGTAAACTCAGTAAGATGTAATGTGTTAGTGTGCTGTGTACAGTAGTGTGTTGGTGTACAGTAACTCAGTAAGTTGCTGTAATGTGTTAGTGTACTGTAAGTAGTGTGTTGGTGTACAGTAACTCATGTAAGTGTAAGCATGGTTAGTGTGCTGTAAAGTAGTGTGTTGGTGTACAGTAAACTCAGTAAGTGTAATGTGTTAGTGTGCTGTAAGTAGTGTGTTGGTGTACAGTAAACTCAGTAAGTGTAATGCGTTCAGGTGTGCTGTAAGTAGCGTGTTGGTGTACAGTAACTCAGTAAGTGTAATGTGTTAGTGTGCTGTAAGTAGTGTGTTGGTGTACAGTACACTCAGTAAGTGTAAGTGTGATGTGTTAGGTGTGCTGTAAGTAAGTGTGTTGGTGTACAGTAACTCAGTAAAGTGTGATGTGTGCTGTAGTGGTGCTATTTTTAGTAGTGTGTTGGTGTACAGTAACTCAGTAAGTGTGATGTGTTAGGTGCACTGTAAGTAATAGAAAGGATGTTGGTGTACAGTAAACTCAGTAAGTGTAATGGCGTTTTAGTGTACTGTAAGTAGTGTGTTGGTTGTACACAGTAAACTCAACGTTAAGGTGCTAGTGTAATGTGGTAGTGTACAGTAACTCAGTAAGTGTAATGTGTTAGTGTACTGTAAGTAGTGTTGGTTAATACAGTAACTCAGTAAGTGTAATGTGTTAGTGTTTCTGTAAGTAGTGTGTTGGTGCTACGGTTAAAGCTCAGTAAGTGTAATGTGTTAGTGTGCTGTAAGTAGTGTGTCGGTGTAACGGGTAACTCCAGTAAGTGTAAATGTGTTAGTGTGCTGTAAGTAGTGTGTTGGGTGTACAGTTAAACTCAGTAACTGTTGTTTACGGTGTTAGTTTGGTGTGTTGTGTGTTAGCTGTACTGTAAGTAGCTAAGTGTTAAGGTGTACCAGTAACTACAGTAAGTGTAATAAGTGTGTGTGCAGTAACTCAGTAAGTGCGAATGTGTTAGTGTGCTGTAAGTTAGATGTGTTGGTGTACAGTAACTCAGTAAGTGTAATGTGTTAGTGTGCTGTAAGTAGTGTGTTGGTTGTACGTAAACTCAGTAAGTGTAAATGCGTTAGTGTACTGTAAGTAGCCTGTGTTGGTGTACAGTAACTCAGTAAAGTGTAATGTGTTAGTGTGCTGTGATAAGTAGCGTGTGGTGTACAAGTAACTCAGTAAGTGTAATGCGTTAGTGTAAACTGTAAGTAGCATGTGTTGGTGTACAGTAACTCAGTAAGTGTAATGCGTTAGTGTACTGTAAGTAGTGTGGTTGGTGTACAGTAAACTCAGTAAGTGTAATGCGTTAGTGTACTGTAAGTAGCGCTGGTTAAGTGTACTGTAAGTAGTGTGTTGGTGTACAGTAACTCAGTAAGTGTAATGTGTTAGTGTACTGTAAGTAGTGTGTTGGTGTACAGTAACTCAGTAAGTGTAATGTGTTAGTGTACTGTAAGTAGCGTGTTGGTGTACAGTAACTCAGTAAGTGTAATGTGTTAGTGTAGAGCTAGGTTAAGGGGAGCGTGGTCAGAGCTATGTTAAGGGGAGCGTGGCCAGAGCTAGGTTAAGGGGAGCGTGGCCAGAGCTAGGTTAAGGGGAGCGTGGTCAGAGCTAGGTTAAGGGGAGCGTGGCCAGAGCTAGGTTAAGGGGAGCGTGGTTAGAGCTAGGTTAAGGGGAGCGTGGTCAGAGCTAGGTTAAGGGGAGCGTGGTCAGAGCTAGGGTAAGGGGAACGTGGTCAGAGCTAGGTTAAGGAGAGCGTGGTTAGAGCTAGGTTAAGGAGAGCGTGGTCAGAGCTAGGTTAAGGGGAGCGTGGTCAGAGCTAGGTTAAGGGGAGCGTGGTCAGAGCTAGGTTAAGGGGAGCGTGGTCAGAGCTAGGTTAAGGGGAGCGTGGTCAGAGCTAGGTTAAGGAGAGCGTGGTTAGAGCTAGGTTAAGGGGAGCGTGGTCAGAGCTAGGTTAAGGGGAGTGTGGTCAGAGCTAGGTTAAGGGGAGCGTGGTCAGAGCTAGAGTAAGGGGAGCGTGGTCAGAACTAGGTTAAGGGGAGCGTGGTCAGAGCTAGAGTAAGGGGAGCATGGTCAGAGCTAGAGTAAGAGGAGCGTGGTCAGAGCTAGGTGAAGGGGAGCGTGGTCAGAACTAGGTGAAGGGGAGCGTGGTCAGAGCTAGAGTAAGAGGAGCGTGGTCAGAGCTAGTTTAAGGGGAGCGTGGTCAGAGCTAGATTAAGGGGAGCGTGGTCAGAGCTAGATTAAGGGGAGCATGGTCAGAGCTAGAGTAAGGAGAGCGTGGTCAGAGCTAGAGTAAGGGGAGCATGGTCAGAGCTAGGTTAAGGGAAGCGTGGTCAGAGCTAGGTTAAGGGTAGCGTGGTCAGAGCTAGGTGAAGGGGAGCGTGGTCAGAGCTAGAGTAAGAGGAGCGTGGTCAGAGCTAGATTAAGGGGAGCATGGTCAGAGCTAGATTAAGGGGAGCGTGGTCAGAGCTAGAGTTAAGGGTGAGAGCGTGGGTCAGAGAGCTAGGTTAAAAGAAGGGGAGCGTGGGTCAGAACTAGGTGAAGGGGAGCAAGGGTCAGAGCTAGGTGCTAGGGGAGCGTGGTCAGAGCTAGGTGAAGGGGAGCGTGGTCAGAGCTAGAGTAAGAGGAGCGTGGTCAGAGCTAGTTTAAGGGGAGCGTGGTCAGAGCTAGATTAAGGGGAGCGTGGTCAGAGCTAGATTAAGGGGAGCATGGTCAGAGCTAGAGTAAGGGGAGCATGGTCAGAGCTAGAGTAAGGGTAGCACTATGGTCAGAGCTAGGTTAAGGGAAGCGGTGGTCAGAGCTAGGTTAGAGTTAGCGTGGTCAGAGCATAGAGTGAAGGGGAGCGTGGGTCAGAGCTAGACTAAGGGGAGCGTGGTCAGAGCTAGATTAAGGGGAGCATGGTCAGAGCTAGAGTAAGGAGAGCGTGGTCAGAGCTAGAGTAAGGGGAGCGTGGTCAGAGCTAGGTGAAGGGGAGCGTGGTCAGAACTAGGTGAAGGGGAGCGTGGTCAGAGCTAGGTGAAGGGGAGCGTGGTCAGAACTAGGTGAAGGGGAGCGTGGTCAGAGCTAGAGTAAGAGGAGCGTGGTCAGAGCTAGTTTAAGGGGAGCGTGGTCAGAGCTAGATTAAGGGGGAGGCGTGGTCAGAGCTAGATTAAGGGGAGAGCATGGTCAGAGCTAGGAGTAAGGAAGAGCGTGGTCAGAGCTAGAGAGTAAGGGGAAGCATGGTCAGAGCTAGGTTAACAGGGAAGCGTGGTCAGAGCTAGGTTAAGGGTACGTGCGTTGGTCAGAGCTAGGTGAAGGGGGTGGAGCGTGGTCAGAAGTTAGAGTAAAGAGGAGCGTTGGATCAGAGCTAGGTTTAAGGGGGTGAGCGTGGGTCAGAGAGACTAGAATTAAGGGGAGCGTGGTCAGAGCTAGAGTAAGGGGAGCATGGTCAGAGCTAGGTTAAGGGGAGCATGGTCAGAGCTAGATTAAGGGGAGCATGGTCAGAGCTAGAGTAAGGAGAGCGTGGTCAGAGCTAGAGTAAGAGGAGCGTGGTCAGAGCTAGTTTAAGGGGAGCGTGGTCAGAGCTAGAGTAAGGGGAGCATGGTCAGAGCTAGGTTAAGGGTAGCGTGGTCAGAGCTAGGTGAAGGG
>JAMWET010002764.1:0-20000 GCA_024036415.1 Prochilodus magdalenae | reverse complement strand
CTGTGGGTTCCCATCTAAGATCTGTTGCGAAATGTGACGAGAAAACAGCAGTGAGGTTTTTTTTTTTTTTTTTTTCAATTCTGCTTGTGTTTGTTTTCTCTCACGTGGCCGACAGAGCCGTATGTGTGCTGTAGCTGCTGAGACCTCCTCCTCTCTCCTCTCTTTCTTCTCTATCAAGTCATTATGCCGTATTCTTGTGTGTCTTTCCTCACGCAGTACTTCAGATGAGGGAGGTTTGTGGTCGAGTCCTGGAAAGGCTGAATAATTTGGCTCAGCGCCGGAGAAATATCCAGCGAATGTGTCTGACGAGCCGTAATCGTATTATTGCATCTCACCATGAAGGCCAAGTGCTTCCATTATGCCCGAGAGCTCATGCACTTGCAGTGCGTATGAAGCAAGCGAAGGCAAACCATCGCTATTGTTTCAATGCCAGCTTTTTTCTAGATGTCAGTACATCTGATAGGAACCTGAAATAATTTCTAATTAGAACTCTAATCCATGCAGTTTTAGAATGACTTCACTCCTTATTATTTCTGGGATGACTCAGAGATTCTATCTTTGGACCTTTGGGTAGATATTTCCAGCAGAGTAAGGCTCGGAGAAAACCTGCGGCTTTGATATACCAGTGCCTTAACCTTTTAATGCAGAGGCAAACAGTGTAAGAGTGTCTCAGCATCAACTCTTACCCTCCTTAGATTATATGATTTCACACAGTATATACATACATACATATATACACTTACAGATCAGCTGCACCTAGAATGAAGTGTGTGAATTCAGTGCTACTGGGAAGGTAGATAAATGTTACCAGGATCAATAAATGGTGATACATTTAGACTGATATGGACAGTATCTACACAATCGCTAACCCAACATGCCAGACGTCTCGCTATGGAGCTGTAGAGGTTCCTAATGGAGTCCGGTGATAATCCATCCCATGCAGCTTGAATATCCTCACACAGTTCCTGCAGATGGTGCGGTAGGGGTGGAGGTGGAGGGACACCAGGCCTTCTGGACGTGTGACAAGCAACCGTTCATCTTGGTGCTGACCACGGTGCCTCCACACACGGATTCGTTGGGCGTCTCCACCAAGACTAAAGCGGGACTCGTCACTGAAGATGACCCGCTGCCATTCTGAGTCGCTCCATGACAGTCTGGTACGACACCACTGCAGTCTTTGGTGACGGTGACGTGGTGTTAAGGACAGTCGTGGTAACGGCCAGTGTGCATGTAGTCCTGTGTGGTGCAGCCGTCTGCCAATGGTGCTGCACTAACAGGATGACTCATGGAGGACACCACTGCTCACTGGATGTCTGCAGTTGTGGCTTAGGGGTCTGTCAGGTACAGATAAAGGGCCCGTCCTGGCTTACGCCACATCTACGGCAGAACTTTCATTCACATGTCAAACAAGATGGCAAACCTAAGTTTCATTCCTGATGATTGATTCATTCTGGATGCAGCTGTTTGTGCAACTGTTCTTTATGAGTGCATAAGTATATACAGTGTACTATACAGTCTTCGTGCATCTCTATATAATGCAAGTCTAAATGGCATAGGGGCAGAACATACATGCGATGTTAATATTATGTTAATGTTAGTGAGAGTATTGAGCAATATCAGCCAAATATAGACTCAAGTATCCTTACAAAGTATATTGTCACTGTTAAAGAAACATGTATCTCCATTTTTGTTGAGTTTTACTTTTATGACATTTGATCACATGAGCTGCTGTTTACACTTTGTGGGAATTTAATAAAGAATGGACCAACAGAAATGGCCCAAAACTGCTTGGAAAGCCATCTGGTTCCATTGACTTCCATTCAAATTAAATGAGACTTTTGGCCTCTCTTGTAAACTTGCCATTTTGGAGATACCCGTTTTTCTTTGGACAGCGATGATACATGTACCATACACATAGTGTACACAGTGCAGTATAATAATAATTCTGGTCCATATATAAAGTGACATGTTGAATCACCAGTGTATTGTGCAGCCTGGGATATTTCAGTGGCCATCTCGTAGTAAAGCGCATGAAGTACATAGCTGGTAGCTAAAACGTGACTTCCGAATCGCCTGGTTTAAATGAATACTTATTGTCTGATTATCCTCATTATCAGATGCTGAGAAGGTGTACGGGCAGAAGGTGTGTGTGTGCATGGCAGATGCCTGTGGCTGCAGACCTGTAGCAGTTTGTGTAGGGTTGCTGGTTCAAACCCCATGACTGTCCAGTAAACTATGTAATGAGAGTGAGCCAGAAACCACTGGCTTGAGGTACGACTGTCCTCCTCTAGACTCCTGATGAAGCACCTGAAAGGAAGGTTCCAGCACGGTCTCTATCTGCTGCTCCTGTTGGGTACCGCTACTTTCTACAGACAGCAGGTTTAATGGGGTTCTTTGGAAGAGAGTAGTAGAACTAACTCTTGCCAACACTTCGTAATGCAAGCTCTAAATCTGTGTAGCTCATTCGTACAGAGCTGGGTCTAGTTTTTCCAGAGGGAAGAATTTACCAGTGGGCATGGAGGAGCCAGGGCGTCCAGAGGCTACTGCCGAATCACGTGTAGGGGTGGGTGATATGGCAGAAGCGCTATATTGCGATCCTTAAAGGCATTTTCTTAGAATTATGCATCACACAGCATATATAACAGATCATATAGAACCTGTAATGCCACATGTAGCAATGCTTTAACAATAATTATGAAGATAATAAAACAAAACATACAAATACTGAGATTTTTATTGATTGCATTACAAACTGTGCTGCGCTAAACTCAGTTAAACAGGCGACCCATGCAGTCTGGACTCCGACGGTATCAACGATAGCTCAGAAAAGACACAGTTTATCATGATATCAATAAAAAGAATCATCGTATCGCCCACACTCTAATCACATGTGGTGGTTGGTGTGGCAACAATGGATAACATCACTATCTGCCAGTGAGCTAAAACCATCCCATGTGGGAGGACTGGGTTCATTCACCCGTCTGGTTAACTGTTTACTGCGCTACACCAATAAGAGTCCCTTGGGCAAGACTCGTAATACTACATTGGCCTAGCTGTAATATGAGGTGTTTGAGAGTTTCCTAAGAATGACTTGGTAAGACAAACTCTCGTCTCATGCGAAGACCATGTGTTTGTTTAGGTGAAGTGTTAGTAGTTAATGAATTTGTTACATTGTCAGATATGTTAAGCATACATATGGCTTTGCAAGTGGTCCCACTGGCTTTTATCATACCAGTGAGTTTTTTGAGTTATTTGAAATGATTGTCCATGAAATTTGATGGTAAGATAAATAGCTCTTTACCAAAAGAACCCTGGTTCTTCAAACTCGTCCTGTTCAGGCTTCTTAGAACTGATGCCAGCCTACGTTGGCACAAAACCAAGGAGCCGTCAGAGGATACAATATCAACATCAACAAAGAGCATTGCACAGTGGTAGTAAGCAGTAGTACCAAGATGGCGGAACGTGTTATTACCTGCGAGCGTTCCTGCTGTTATTCCAGATGTTTGTTTATATCCAGAAAGCAAGCAAGCGGATCAGCTACTGGACTATTAGAACATGTAAAGGAGTTCTCAGCAGACCATGGGTGGCGCCATTGTTGGGCTCTCTTTCCTCAACAACTGACACGCCCCCGGATGTCATCAACAGTTGTTGCTGAGGAACCTAATATTCATTCGTTTCAGCTGGGAAGGAAACTTTGCAGGTTCCGAGCTTATTTATTTTTAGAGGAAACGGCTCCAGACAATACAATATACACTCTACACAGTATACACCATATACACAACCACTCCACATATACACATACCTACACACACTGTACAATATACACTCTACACAGTATACACCATATACACAACCACTTCCACATATACACAATTAATACAGACACTGTACACTATACACACTCGACACAGTATACACCAAAATATTACACAACCACTCCAATATACACCATACATACAGACACTGTACTACACTATACACTCGACACAGTATACACCATATACACAACCACTCCCACATATAACACAATACATACAGACACCGTACACTATACCACTCTACACAGTAATACAACCATATACACAACACTCCACATATACACAATACCTACACACACTGTACAATATACACTCTACACAGTATAACCCATATACACAAAACCACTCCACATATACACAATACATACAGAACACTGTACACTATACACTCGACACAGTATACACCATATACACAACCACTCCACATATACACCATACATACAGACACTGTACACTATACACTCGACACAGTATACACCATATACACAACCACTCCACATATACACAATACATACAGACACCGTACACTATACACTCTACACAGTATACACCATATACACAACCACGCCACATATACACAATACATACACACACCGTACAATATACACTCTACACAGTATACACCATATACACAACCACTCCACATATACACGATACATACAGACACTACAATATACACTCTACACAGTACACACCATATACACACCGACTCCACATATACACTATACATACAGACACCGTACAATATACACTCTACACAGTATACACCATATACACGACCACTCCACATATACACGATACATACAGACACCGTACAATATACACTCTACACAGTGTACACCATATACACACCGACTCCACATATACACGATACATACAGACACTACAATATACACTATACACAGTATACACCATATACACACCGACTCCACATATACACAATACATACACACACTGTACAATATACACTCTACACAGTATACACCATATACACAACCACTCCACATATACACGATACATACACACACCGTACAATATACACTCTACACAGTATACATCATATACACGACCACTCCACATATACACAATACATACACACACTGTACACTATACACTCTACACAGTATACACCATATACACAACCACTCCACATATACACGATACATACAGACACCGTACAATATACTCTATGCACAGTATACACCATATACACAACGACTCCACATATACACGATACATACAGACACCGTACAATACACACTCTACACAGTATACACCATATACACACCGACTCCACATATACATGATACATACGGACACCGTACAATATACACTCTACCCAGTACACACCATATACACAACCACTCCACATATACACTATACATACAGGTACCATATGCAAACAGGTTGTATTATATTTAACTAATATATCATCAATATATCATATCAATATCATACATAAAGCAAGTTACACAGCTGTAACCAATCCACCACAGTGTCAACAGCTAAGTCTTTTTATATAAGGCCTACAGTCAGTCACTTTTTCCCTTCATACTGTGTGTAATATTTGTTTTATTCTAAAAAGCAAAGGCTGTATGACTGTAAAATCTTACATGCAGGACAATAGCCTGGGTGGTCTGAGGGTGGAGTAGCAGTGGCAAACAGGTCGGTGATGACCTAAATCAAGCCAGTGTGCGTCCGATATTTACTTACATCGGGATGCTAACCAGGAGAAGGGAGCTGGTTAGTTTAGCCTAGCTGGCTATGCTGGCCACTCCTGCTGACCGAGCTAGAAAGCTTCCCTGGCACATATTCAGGAGATCAAGCTTCACTTCTGAGGGAGCACAAGTTGAGGCGGCTGGTGTTAGACGGCCTGCTGGGCTAAGCTAACACAAGCACCACGAGTGCTTCCCAAGTGGCAGCACACGGCACGCATTCCAGCTAAGTGATGCTTTACAGAAACCCACCCATCGTAGAGGCACTATGGTGTACAGAGGCCTCTGTGTCATTGGAGTGGGCAGTAGTAACGTCACAAACAGCTTGGTTTGCTACTGATGATTAGCCATGTGACTAGCTCTTTCCACGCTTACTAAATCTGCTACAATTTGCATGAAGTTATATTGTTTTTATGGATGTTAATTACACCCACACCAGCGCCACCCACCGCTGCAGCCCTAGGGGCCCCTGAGCAGGTTAAGGCGCCCCCTGTGTCTTAAGACCACCCCATCCCACATATTATATAGGATGCATTTGAGAGTACTCTTATTCTGTAAAATTACAGTTTCAGACTACAATGTGCTTCTCTCGTAGCCACTTGCATGCTGTTATGAAGTCACTGGAGCCGACGTAAGCTATCACAAAACAGAAACCCCAGCATCGCTGAAAGGACCGGGAAACATATGATACAAAACCGCACACCCACCACGACAGCAGTACAGCAGTCAGAAAGGGTCCTACACACACACAAACGCCAACGCAGCTTTGGAGGAGCGAGAGCAGGAACCGTAGCGTTCCACACGACCATATGTGGCTCATATTTGCTGAAAGAATTGCTAAGTGGTGTAAATTCTTTAAGGACTTTATTAAATGGAGTCTGATAAGACCACCCACAACTTCTACATACACATCACACACAGCACACGTACTAAGATCGGCAAAGCATGCGCCACTACGCATTACATCTCCATAAACGAACGCGGGTGGACGTATAACAACAAACCTGGGAATGGGCAGGTCAAAACTTGTATCATAAAAACAAATCTGTTTATTTGTAAATAAGTCAGACGTTTTGTGATATGCGTGTGGGCGGATGATTTCTATAAAAAAGTCTAACTTAAATAGCTGGCAAAGTGCCTTAATGAGTTTGAGTCAGAGCGGTGCTGGTGGGTTGGTTCTGCTGCTCTGAGCGCTAAAAACGCCAGGGCAGCATTTTCTCACCATAATGAAGTAACGAGGAGAACGCCGCCCGTTCAGGATTGGGGCTTGAAAAAGCAGCACTGGGTATGTCGTTATAGTCTTGGCCTTTCATATGTTCCACCACTCTTACCTCAGACGCAAATCTGGGCCTTAAATTACCTAGTAGGTTGAAAAAGGCCCCGGCGCCCAGGGAACCTCAGGGTTTCAGGCCGGTAAGACGGTGTCATATTAGTGGACAGCATCAGGTAAACAAATGTGACACCTTCTTGGATCTACACCCGTTATCCGTGTTATCAGCTCCACTGACCATACAGGACACTCTGTAGGTGTGCAGGTCCAGACTGTAGTCCATCTGTTTCTCTGTATACTGTATTACCCTGTTCTTCAATGCTCAGGACCACCACAGGACCACCACAGAGGAGGTATGATGTGGGTGGTGGATCATTCTCAGCACTGCAGTGACACTGACGTGGTGGTGGTGTGTTAGTGTGTGTGGTGCTGGTGTGAGTGGATCAGACACAGCAGTGCTGCTGGACACCTCAGTGTTACTGCTGGACTGAGATTCGTCCACCAACCCAAAAACTGTCCAGCACACCTACAGCGTCCTGTGGGACAGCGTCCTGTGGGGTGGGTCAGCGTCCTGTGGACCACTGATGAAGGAACTGAGAGGATGACGGGCAACACTGCACTCTGTGCAGCTGCAGATGAGCTTTTTTTTTGTGTGTGGAAGCTAGTCGTCTCTGACTGTCCATCTACAAGAGTGGACTAGCAAGATAGGAGTGTCTAATAGAGTGGACAGTGAGTGGACACAGTGTCTAAACACTCCAGCAGCACTGCTGTGTCTGATCCACTCACACCAGCACCACACACACTAACACACCACCACCACGTCAGTGTCCCTGCAGTGCTGAGAATGATCCACCATCCACATCATACCTGCTCTGTGGTGGTCCTGTGGGGGTCCTGACCATTGACGAACAAAGACAAATGTGGATAACAAAGTATGGAGTGAAGCAGATGGACTACAGTCTGTAAGCGTAGGTGTATGGTACCCTACAACCTTCATGGAGAGACCTGTGCAGGACTCGCTTCAGGGAAAGATCTTCATGCAGATTGACTTGGTAATGATCATAGCCTCACTGGACAAAAAATAACTCCCCTGTCACTCAAGCGTACTTACTAGCGTGTAATACTTCCAGGACCACCAATAACAGCTGTGACTGCATTTAATAAGAACTGGTCAGTTGGTCCAGATTTGGTGGATGCTTTCCCTGGCACAATCTGGTAGACCCATATGACTGTACGCTTCCATACACCTGCAGATTCAGCTACTTCCTATCACTATGGTCACTATGGTCTTTGGCCACGCCCACATGCACGCCACTCCTTTTAGCCAATCATTAAACATCTGCTCTGAAGGCGTTTTCCACACATGGAGCGAAACATTCGCCTGGCCCTGTAGCACCTCTTTCTCAATCTATGGATCCCGTCACTCACACCTCTCAGCCCCATCATCCTTCACGCGCAGCGCCATCTGGCAGGAGCCTGGAGTTACTACCACCTTAAACATGTCGGTCAGTAATTCAGTAATTATTATATTTATATTGTCATGTGAACAACTCTTCCGTGTCTGTAGAGACTGTATTCCATATGGTCAGACCCGGAGATCTGTGGTCAGACGGTTTGTGGGTCTGGGATTCCGGTTTTCCAGTGTAGCTGGACAGTAAAGCTGTGTTCAGTTCTGTTCTATTCTAAAGCCCGGCCTGTGGCTGTGGGGTCTTATCCTTGTCCTCCGGTTGGCTGTGTTCTGTAGGTGTTCCGGAATGCTCTCTTGTGCCGCGTGGGTGCTCTGGAATGCTTGCGGTGTTGTTTTTTTACGCTCACTGTGCTGTAGTATTGCGCGATGACCTCCCGCATCCCGCTGTATGCAGATCTCATCGCTGGCAGGGCAGCAGGGGAACCGATTGCTCTGCACGAAGCATGCGACGACGGTGTGAAGAGAGAGTGTGGAGGTGTGGACAGAGGCGCGGGGAGTGCTGGCTGAAAGTACCATCCATGACATCATTCATGACATCACCTGCCGACACTTTTCAGGGCTGCCCACTTTAATGCTTCCTCAGCTCCCTAGGGAGGGCTTTAATGAATAGACACGTTCAGGACCCCACTCCCCAACCGTGAAGCAGTCCCACAATCCCCGCCACGCAGTCTGGCACTGATCTAAATATAAGATAATGCATACAAAATAAAAAGCTGTAAGTGCCCAGGTACCCGGCAATTTACAGACGCCCTCAGAGGCCCATGCGATGGAAGCCGAGGGCTCTTCTCGCTCCTGTTTAGGTGAAACAAGTGTGATGAAGTCTGGTGGAAACTTTGCTGGAGGTTTAAAATGTATATGTCCATTTATGGAAACCGCAGGGTATGTTATACTACGTCTGCCAGTTTCAGCAGACAGCAGCAGTTTAGCGACACCACACTCATGCTTTACTTATAGGGGGGTAGGATTCAGACTGGGCTGGGTTTTAGAAATGAGGTCGCAGTACAGGGCAGCCAAATCAGAAAAGAGATAATTTACATATTAGTTTTAAAAGCTCACTTACAAGTTAAGTTTGATAGAGCGGTAGATAGTGTAATAATAATGTAATAATACTAAGGTACTAATACGTTTTGTGATTTCCTAGAAATCCAACAAAAACTTGTAATAATAGTAATACTACTATTTTTATTACTGCAAATATTACAGTAATATTACAATTAATTTAATATTAATATTATAGTACAAGTGCTGTAATAATAATATAAATATATATAATAATATAAATATAATAAAAATTATTGTTGTTTGTTGTTGTTATTATCATCATTATTATTATTATTATTAATATTATTGCATGTTTTTCTAATTTCTTGGCATACAAAAAAAGCAATTTAAATATTAGTGTACTAATAAAAAAAAATTACTATTATTACTGAAAAATGTTGTAATATTGCAATTAATATTATTACAATAGTAAGGCTACGTGTTCTAATTATTATTAGAACAGCTTGTACTATTGTATCAATAATTAATTGCAATATTTGACAACATTTTCAGTAATAATAGTTAATTTTTTTTATTATGTAGTCACTAATAATTTAAATGGCTTTTTGGTATGCTCAAGACAAATTAGAAACATGCAATAATATATTAATAGATAATAATAATAATTGATGGATCAATAGCAACTAACAAAAACAACAATAATTTTTATTATATGTTTATATGATTATATATTTATATTATTATTACAGCACTTGATAGCTATTCACTACATATTAATTTTTAATATTACTGTAATATTTGCAAGTCAATAAAAATAGTAGTATATCTTATTATTAACAAGTTATTTTTAGATTCTAGGAAATCACAAAAGTATTGAGTATCCTTAGTATTATATACATTATTATTTACAGCTATGATACCTGCTCTATCAAAACTTAACTTGTAAGTGAGCGTTTAAAACTTAATATGTACCTTATCTCTTGTTCTGATTGTGCTGCCCTGTACTGGACGCTCATTTCTAAATCCCAGCCCAGTCTGGAATCCTCCTATAATTAAAGCCATGACGTGGGTGTCGCTAAAACTGGCTGTCTGTCGTGAACTGGCAGACGTAGAGTATAACACTGACCTGCGGTTCGCAATAAATGGACATATACATTTTTAAACCTCCAGCATAAGTTTTCCAAGACTTCATCACTACTTGTTCACCTAACGAGGCGAGGAGCTCCTCGGCTTCCAGTCGCATGGGAATCTGAGGGGCGTCTGCTAGGGTGGTACGCTGGGGCATTAGCAGCTGTTTGATTTGTATGCATTATTTATATTTAGATCAGTGCCAGACTGGTGGGGAAGTGTGGGAGTCTGCTTCAGGCGGGGGGTAGGGGGATCCTGAAACGTGTCTATTCATTAAAGCCCTCCCTAGGGAGCAGCGGGGAGGAGGAAGGCATTACAAGTGGGCTAGCCCTGAAAGTGTCGGTCCAGGTTATGTTCATGAATGGATGTCATGGGATGTTACTTTCTAGCCAGTCTCCCCGTCCTCTGTCCACAACTCCAGCACTCTCTCTTGCACACCGTCGGCATGTCTTCGTGGGGCAAGAGCATCGGTCCCCTGCTGCCCTGGCAGGCTCGATGGATCTGGCATACGAGCGGGATGCGGGGAGGGTCATCGGGCAATACTAGAAAAAAGAAAAATAAAAAAAAAAGAAAGAAAACAGCACAGTGAGCGTAAAACCAACACCGCAAGCATTCTCTGAAGGTCACATCACGCGCGCACAAGAGAGCAGTCCAGAAGCACCTACATAACACATCCAACCGAGGGAGACAAGTATAAGACCGCCACAGCCTACAGTCTGGGCTTTAGAACAGAACAGAAAATGAAGCACAGCTTCAGCTGTTCGAGCTACACTGGAAAACTTCATACCAGACCGGAAAACGTCTGACCACAGAGGGGTCCATATGGAATACAGTCTCTACAGACACGGAAGGTTGTTCACATGACAATATAAATAGAATTACTGAATTACTGACTCGACATGTTTAAGGTGGTAGTAACTCTCAGGGCTCCTGCAGATGGCGCTTGCGGCGAGGATGATGGGGCTGGAGAGGTGTGAGTGAGCGGATCGTCATAGATTAGAGAGGAGGTGCTACAGGCTAGGGAATAGTTTACGCTGCCATGTGTGACAAGCAGCTTCAGAGGGCATTATGTTAGATGATTGGCCTAAAATGATTGAACGTGCATTGTGGGGCATGGGCCAAGAGACCATAGTGTGAAGGAGGGAAAGAGCCTGAATCTGCAGGTGTATGGAAGCGTAACAGTCATATGGGATCTACCAGATTGTTGCTCAGGGAAAGCATCCCACCAAATCTGGACGGGCAACTGACCATTTCTTATTAAATGGGCAGTCAGCAGCTGTTATTTGTGTGTCCTGGAAGTATTACAGCGGCCTAGTAAGTACGCTTGAGTGACGTAGGGAGTTATTTTTTGTCCAGTGAGTGCTATGATCATTAGCGCAAGTCAAATCTGCATTAAGATCTTTCCTCTGAAGGCGAGTCCCTGCACAGGGTTCTGCTCCATGAAGGTTGTAGGTTACCATACACCTACGCTTAAGCAGACTGTAGTCCATCTGCTTCACTCCATACCTTTGTTATCCACCATTTGTCGTTGTTCGTCAATGCGTCCGGACCCCCACAAGGACGCCCCGCGACAGTAGCAGGTATGATGTGGATGGTGGATCATTCCTCAGGCACTGCAGGAGACAGCTGAACGTGGTGGTGGTGTGTTAGTGTGTTTGAGTGCTTGCGTGTGAGGTTGATCAGACACCAGCGAGTGCTGCTGGAGTGTTTAGACACTGTGATCCACTCCACTGTCCACTCTATTTGGAGTAGAATCCTCCTATCCTGGCTGGTCCCCCCCCCCCCCCCCCACTTGTAGATGGACATTTCCCACCCCCCTTCCCCCTCCCCAGGAGGACGATAGGTGGGGGTTTTTTTTTTTTCTCATCTGCAGCTGCCGTGCGTGTTAGGGGGGGGGGGGGGGGGTGGGGGGGTTCATGCCTTCTAGTCCTTCATCAGTGGTCACATGGGAGAAGGAGAACAAAGGGAGAAAAGGATGAGAGGGGGAAAGGGGGGGCAGGGGACGCTGCCACAGGACGCTGTCCCAGCGGACGCTGTAGTGCTGGACAGTTTTGGTGGTGCGACGGAATCTCAGGTCCAGGCAGTAACACTGAGTGTCGCCAGGTCAGCACTGCTGTGTACTGATCGCACTTCACACCAGTCACCCACTACACACTAACACACCACCAGCCACGTTCAGTGTCACTGCAGTGCTGAGAATGATCCACCCACCCACAGTCATAACCTTTCCCTGTGGTGGTCCTGTGGTGGTCCTTGAGCAATTGAAGAAGCAGGGTAATTACAGTATACAGAGAAACGAGATGGAGCTACAGTCTGGACCTGGCACACCTACAGAGTGTCCTGTATGGTCAGTGGAGGCTGTATAACACGAGACTAATCGGGTGTAGATCCAAGAAGGTGGTCATTTGTTTTAACGCTGATGCTGTCGACTAAATATGACACTCGTCTTAACGGCCTGTAAACCTCTATTAATTGTCTCCTGGGCGCCGCGGGGCCTTTTTCAACCTATCGGTAATTTAAGGTCCCCAGATTTGCGTACTGAGGTAAGAGTGTGGAACATATGAAAGGCAAGGGACTATAACGACATACGCCAGTTGCTGTTTTTCCAAGGCCCATCCTGAACGGCGGCGTTTCTCTGCAGTTGTACTTCATTATGTGGAGGAAAAAAAAAAAAAAAAAAAAAAAAAAAAATGCTGCCCTGGCGTTTTTAGTCTCTCAGAGGCAGCAGAACGCAACCTTAGCTTACCGGCAAAGGCTCTGACTGAAAAAACAAACAACATCCATATTAGGCCACTTTTGGCAGCTATTTAAGTTAGACTTATTTATGAAATCAGCCGCCCACCCGCATATAAAACGTCTGACTTATTAGCAAATAAGCAATTTTGTTTTAAAAATGATACAAGTTTGACGGCTGGCCATTCCCGTTTGTTAATACTCTAAAGTAACAAACCGTGCGTTCGTTTATGGAGACTTGTAATGCGGTGTGGCCATGCTTGCGTCTTTGTACTGTGTAGTGTGTGTGTGTGTAGAAGTGTGTGTGCTTGTGGTCTATCAGAGCTCCTTTAATAGTCCTTAAAGAATTTACACCACATTAGGGCTAGTATTTTGCAGCAAATGAGCCAGCATACTACGGTCAGTGTGGAACGGTCTACGGTTCTGCTCTCTCCTCCAAAGGGCTGCGTTGGGCGTTTGTGTGTGTAGGAGCCCTTTCATGACTGCTGTAGGCGGTGGCTGTCTCGTGGTGGGTGTGCGGTTGTATCATATGTTTCCCGTCCTTTCAAGCGATGCTGGGTTTCTGTTTGGATAGCTTACGTCGGCTCGCGGTGACTTCATAACATCATGCAAGTGGCTTACGAGAGAAGCACATTGTAGTTCTGACTGTAATATTTACAGAAATAAGAGTCGCTCAAATGGCATCGCTATATATGATGTGGATGTTGGTCATTAAGACACAAGGGGGGCTCTTAAAAACTGCCTCAGGGGCGCCTAGGGCTGCAGGCGGTGGTGGGGCGTGTGGTGTAAGTTAACTTCGCATCTATAAAACAATATAACTTCATGCAATTGTAGCAGATTTAGTAAGCGTAGGTAAGAGCTAGTCACATGGCTAAATATCAGTAGTAAGCTGCAAGGCTTTGTGACGTTACTGGCCCACCCAATGGGACACAGAGGCCTCTTGTACACCATATTGGCCTCTTACATGGGGTGGGTTTCTGTAAGCATCAGCTTAGCTGGAATGTGGCCTGTGCTGCACTTGGGAAGCATACGCGGTGGCTTGTGTTTGCTTTAGGGGCCGCAGCAGGCCGTCTAACAGCCTAGTTCGCTCAACTGTGCTCGCCTCAGAAGTGAAGCTTGATCTCCTGAATATTGTGGCCGAGGGAAGCTTCCGTGTCGGTGGCAGCAGGAGTGGTGGCAGGCACTGCCAGCTAGGCTAAAACTAACCAGGCTCTCCTTCTCACTGTTAGTCATCCCAGATGTAAGTAAATAGCTGCACACTGGCTTGATTAGGTCATCACCGGACTGTTTGGCCTACTGCTACCTCGCACCCTCAGACGCACTCCCAGCTATTGTCCTGTCATGTCATAGAAGATGTTTACAGTCATAACAGCCTTTGGCTTTGTTAGAATAAAAACCAATATTACACATCAGTTATGAAGGTGAAAAAGTGAGCTGACTGTAGGCCTTAATATAAAAGACTTATGCTGTTGACACTCGTGTGTGGATTGGGTTGAGCAGGATGTTGTAATTTGCTTATGTTATGGAACTTGATATGATATCTTGGATATTATAGTGTGTTGGTTAAATATAATACAACCATGTTTGCTATATGGTACCTGTATTGTATAAGGGTGTATATGTGGAGTGGTTGTGTATATGGGTGGTACTGGGTATAGTGTATATTGTACGGTGTCCGTATGTATCATGTATATGTGGAAGTCGGTCGTGTATTATGGTTGTATACTGTGTATAGAGTCTGGTATTGTGACGGTGTCTGTATTGTAATCGTGTATTATGTGGAAAGTCGTTGTGGTATTATGGTGATATACTGTGGCATTAGAGTGATATTGTACGGTGTGTCTGTAATGTATCGTGTAATATGTGGAGTAGGTTGGGTATATGGGGTACACTGTGTAGAGTGTCTAGTGTACAGTTTTTTTTGTAAGATTTTTTTTTTTATTTTTTTTAATTTTTCATGTAAAAGGTTGTAGACGGTGTATAGCGTGTAGGGCAGTGTGTGTATGTATTGTGTTATATGTGGAGATGGTCGTGTAGTATGGGGTATACTGTGTAAAGAGATGTATATTGTAGGCGGTGTGTGGTATGTGATCGTGTATTATGTGGAGTGGTTGTGTATATGGTGTATGACTGTGTAGCAGTGTATATTAGTAGCATCTGTGTGTGTATGTATATGTGTAGTATGTGGTGTTATCGTGTACACTGTGGTATAGTGTATGTTGTACGGTGTCGGTATGATCGGAGATGTGGAGTTGTTCGTATGTGTGGGTGTATGTATAGAGTGTATATTGTACGGTTGTCTGTATGTATAGTGTATATGTGGTTGTAGCACTTGTGTAGATGGTGTATACTGTGTAGAGGTATATTGTAGTGTCTGTAATGTATCGTGTATATGTGGAGTGTTTTGTTGTATATGGTGTACTAGCTGTGTAGAGATGTATATTGTCCGAGTGTCTTGTATGTATTGATGGTGTATAATTGGAGTCGGTCGTGTATAGTGGGTGTGTACTGTGTAGAGTGTATATTGTAGTTGTCTGTATGATATCGTGTATGTTGGAGTGGTTGTGGTATTATGGTGGTATACTGTGTAGAGTTTATATTGTACGGTGGTGTGTATGTATTGTGTATATGTGGCGTTGTTGTGGTATATGGTGTATACTGTGGTAAAGTGTATAGTGGTTACGGTGTCTGTATTGTATTTTGTCATATGTGGAGTGAGTTGTGTATATGGTGTATACTGTGTATCGAGTGTATAAGTGTACAGTGTCTGTATGTATGGTGTATATGTGGGATGGTTGTGTATAGTGGGTGGTATACTGTGTTAGAGTGTATAGTGTACAGTGTCTGTATGTATTGTGTATCTGTGGAGTGGTTGTGTATAGTGGTGTATACTGTGTCGAGTGTATAGTGTTACAGTGTCTGTATGTATGGTGTATATGTGGAGTGGTTGTGTAAATGGTGTATACTGTGTCGAGGTGTATAGTGTAGAGTGTCTGATGTATGTGTATATGTGGAGTGGTTGTGTATAGGGTATACTGTGTAGAGTGTATATTGTACAGTGTGTTGTAGGTATTTGTGTATGTGGAGTGGTTGTGTTATGGTGTATACTGTGTAGAGTGTATATTGTATTGTCTTGGACGTTCCTCTAAAAATAAATAAGCTCGGAACCTGCAAAGTTCCTCCCAGCTGAAACGAATGAATATTCGGTTCCTCAGCAAACAACTGTGATGACATCCGGGGCGCGTGTCAGTTGTTGAGGAAAGAGGAGCACCACCAAGGCGCCCACCCAGTGGTTGCTGAAGAACCCTTTACATGTTCTAATGTCCAGTAGCTGATCCGCTGTGCTTGCTGTCTGGATAAAACAAAAACATCTGGAATTAACCGCAAGCAACACTTCGCAGGTCATCTAGTACGCTCCGCGTCTTGGTACTACTGCTTACTAGCACGTGCAATGTCTTTTTGCATGTTGATATGGATCTGCTGAGGCTCCTTGGTTGTGGCCAACGTAGGGCTGCATCAAGGTTCTAGAAGCCTGAACGGACGAGTTGAAGAACCAGGTTTTTTGGTAAGAGCTATTTATCTTACCATCAAATTTCATGGACATCATCTCAAAATAACTCAAACTCACTTATATAAAAGCAGTGGACACCACTGCAAAGCCATGGTATGCTAACATATATGGACAATGTAAACAAATTCATAAACTAATAACACTTAACCTAAACAACACATGGTCTTCGCCAGGAGGACGAGAGTTGTCTACCAAGTCATTCTTAGGAACTCTCATAACACCTTCATATTTACAGCTAAGGCCCATGTTGGTATTAGGGAGTCTTGGGCCCAAGGGACTTCTTATTGGTGTAGCGCAGTAAAAAACAGGTTTACCCAGGGGACGGGGTGGAAAAGAACCCCCAGGTCCCCACAAAATTGGGATGTTAGCCCTCACTGGCAAAGATTTAAGTGAATGTTAATCCCCACCTGTGCCACCACCAAACCCACACATGTGATTAGGAGGTGGGCGATAACATGATTTTCTATTTATTGATATCATGATAAAAAAAACTGTGGGTCTTTTTCTTGAGGCATATCGGTTTATTGATTTTTTTTGAACCGTCGGAGTCCAGGATGCATGGGTCGCCTGTTTAACTGGGGGAGGTTTAGCGCAGCCCAACCAGTTTGTAAATTGCAATCAAATAAAAAAAAAAAAAAATTTTCCTTTCAGTATTTTTGTATTTTTTTGTTTTATTAATCTTTCATAATTTTATTGTTTAAAAAAGGCATTGCTTTACCATGTTGGGCATTTACCAGGTTTTTATAATTATGGAAAATCCTGTTTAATATATGCTGGTGATGCCATAATTCTAAAAGGAAAAAAAATGCCTTTAAGGGAATCCGTTGATATAGCCGCTTCTGGCCAATATCACCAACCCCTACACGTTGATTTCGCAGGTAGCCCTCTGGACGCCCTGCCTCCCTCCATGCCACCGGTAAATCTTCCCTCTGGAAAATAGACCAGCCTCTGTACGAATGAGCTACACAGATTTAGAGCTTGCATTACGAATTGTTGAAGAGTTCTACACTCTCTCAAAAGAACCCCATACACCTGCTTCTGTAGAAAGTAGCCGTTACCCAAAAAAGGAGCAGCAGATAGAGACGTGCTGGAACCTTCCGTTCAGGTGCTTCATCAGGAGTCTAGCGGGGAGGACGTTCGTACCTCAAGCCAGTGGTTATGGCTCACTCTCATTACATAGACTGGACAGTCATGGGGTTTGAACCAGAAACCATACACAAACTGAATACAGGTCTGCAGCCACAGCATCTGCCATGCACACACACACTTCTGCCCGTTATCACCTTCTCAAGCATATGAATAATGAGGTAACAAGAACTAACGTATTCATTTAAACCAGGCGATTAGGAAGTCACGTTTGAGCTACCAGCATGTACTTATGCGATTTACCACGAGATGGCCACTGAAATATCCAGGCTGCACAATACATGGTGATTCACATTCACTTTATATGGACCAGAATTATATGATACGCAATGTGTAAACGATGGGTTAGGGATGTATAACGCTGTCCACAAGAAAAAAGGGGTATCTCCAATAAACTGGCAAGTTACAGGAGGCAAAAGTTCATTTAATTTGAATGGAAGTCAATGGAAACCAGAGGCTTCCAAGCAGTTTTGGGACATTTCTGGTTAGGTCCATTCTAATAAATTCCCACAAAGTGTAACAGCAGCATAATGTGATCAAATGTCATAAAAAGTAAAAAACACAAAAAGGGAAGAAATGTCTTTAACAGTGACAATATACTTTGTAAGGATAAGTGAGTCTAATTGCTGATATTGCTCAATACTCTCACAACATTAACATAATATTAACATCGAATGTATGTTCTGCCCCTATGCCATTTAGGACTGGCATTATATAGGATGCACGAAAGACTGAGTATAGTACCTGTATAACTTATGCACTCATAAGAAACAGTTGCACAAACAGCTGCATCCAGAATGAATCAATCATCAGGATGAAAACGTAGGTTGCCATCTGTTTGACAGTGAATGAAAGTTGCGTAGATGTTGAGAAGCCAGGACGGCCTTTATAGTACCTGACAGACCCTAAGCCACAACTGCAGCACATACAGTGAGCAGTGGTGTCCCCATGAGTCATCCGTTAGTGCAGCCATTGGCAGACGGCTGCACACACAGGACTACATGCCCACGGGCCGTTACCACGGAATGTCCTTAACAACCACGGTCACCGTCACCAAAGATGCAGTGGTGTCGGTACCAGACTGTCATGGAGCGAATAAGATATGGCAGCGGTCAATCTCATGACGAGTCCCGCTTTAGTCTAGGTGGAGACGCCCAACGAATCCGGTGTGGAGGGCACGTGTCAGCACCAAGAATGAAACGGTGCTGTCACATGTCCAGAGCCTGGTGTCCCTCCACCTCCACCGACCGACACCATCTGCAGAACTGTGTGAGGATTCAAGCTTGAATGGGAGGGATTTCACGGAATCATAGGAACTCTACCGCCCAAGCGTGACGTCTGGCAGGCTGGTTAGCGGTGTAGTATAAGTCCATACAGTCTAAAGTATCACCCTTATTGATCATAAGGTAACATCATACATCAGTAGCACTGAATTCAAACACGCATTCTAGGTGCAGGACTGTAAGTGTATATATGTATTACGAATACGATGTGAAATATTAATATAAAGAGGGTAAGAGTTGGCGACAATTAATGTTGCGCATAAAAGGTAAGGCACTGGTTATCAAAGAGAGGGTTCTCGCGCCTTACTGGGAAAATCTACCCAACGGGCCAAAGATGAATCTATGAGTCATCAAGAAAATAAGGGAGGAAGTCATTAAAAACTGCATGGATTAGGTCTAATAGAAATAGTCAGGTTCCATCGATTACGAATCAGAAAAAAAGCATGAATCAAGACGAGTTGCGCTTGCTCTACGCACTGCAAGGTGTTAGCCTGGGCAAAGGTAAGTAACTGGCCTCTGTGAGAGAAAATACGATTACGGCGCATACTTCGGTAATTCGGATCTCATCATATCAGCCAGGACTCGACACAACCCTCATAATTATGCGTCTTCTACCACACTCTTACCTCTCATATCCTACTATATGAGATTTCTATTCTATACTCCCCACTTTTGTCTCCTTATATACCCAACCCAAGTCTCCTCCCCACCACACCCCCCTTTTTTTACTTTTCCTAATATTCCAAATCATTACTTAAACCTTTTTCCTACTTCTCCCTCTTTTTTCTATTTCCCATATTTCCCTTCTCTTTCTTTTCCTCCCCTCTTCAACTTTTATTTCCTCCCACCTTACCCCTCCCCTTCTT
>JAMWET010002763.1:90000-97500 GCA_024036415.1 Prochilodus magdalenae | reverse complement strand
TCCTATGGGCAGTGACATGTGGAGAGCGTCCTGTGGGTAGCATCCTATGGGCAGCATCCTGTGGGCAGCGTGCGGTGGGCAGCGTGCGGTGGGCTGCATCCTATAGGCAGCATCCTATAGGTAGCATTCTATAGGCAGTGTCCTATAGGCAGCATCCTGTAGGCAGCATCCTGTGGGCAGCAGCATATGGGCAGCATCCTGTGGGCAGCATCCTGTGGGCAGCATCATATGGGCAGCATCCTGTGGGCAGCATCCAATAGGTAGCATCCTATAGGCAGTGTCCTATAGGCAGCATCCTGTGGGCAGCATCCTTTGGGCAGCATCCTATCGGTAGCATCCTACAGGCAGCGTCCTGTGAGCAACATCCTGTGGGCAGCATCCTGTGGGCAGCATCCTATGGGTAGTGACATGTGGGTAGAATCCAATGGGCAGTGTCCTGTGGGTAGAATCCAATGGGCAGTGTCCTGTGGGGAGCGTCCTGTGGGTAGCATCCTTTGGGCAGTGTCCTATGAGCAGTGTCCTGTGAGCAGCGTCCTGTGGGCAGCGTCCTGTGGACGGCATCCTGTGACCACTGATGAAGGAGGACTAGACGACGACCAGCACTGCACTGTGCAGCAGCAGATGAGCTATCGTCTCTGACTGTCCATCTACAAGGTGGAGCAGCAAGGTAGGAGTGTCTAATAGAGTGGACAGTGAGTGGACACAGTGTCTCAACACTCCAGCAGCACTGCTGTGTCTGATCCACTCACACCACCACTGCAGTGCTGAGAATGATCCACCACCCACATCATACCTGCTCCTTGGGGGTCCTGTGGGGGTCCTGACCATTGAAGAACAGGGTAATACAGTACACAGAGACACAGATGGACTACAGTCTGGACCTGTACACCTACAAGGTGCTCCTGTACACTCAGCCCTCAGTGACTCCCACTGAAGGCTGCACTGGTTCCTACAGTGACTCTACCCTCTTCCACCAACAGGGGGCATGCCTGGGTGTCGTTTTCCAGAGCGGCAGGCGGTGGGATCACTGGAAGTCTGCTCCTTCAAAGCAGAAGAGCATTTTTATTTAATAGCGCTGCTTTTACGGATAATAAACAAGCGCCCTGCCAGCACCCTGAGAGTCTGTGTAAAAACATGTTTATGATCCTTCCCGCTTCCGCACACCGCTGTGATATATGGAGCCGCTGTTATATATCAGCGGAATGACCCGAGCGGCGTGCGCGTGTGCGGCCGGGGAGCGTGTGCAGATCTTTAATTCTGAGCACTTTAAGTAGAGGCTGTATTTTAAACAGGGTACAGGGTAAACATGTTCGTCTGACTATCCTCACACATACATGCACCACACATACGCAGGGAGGAAACGGGCTGGAACGCAACCACGGCATTCCCGGTGCATTCCGTCCCAGTCCCATCCCTGCGATTTGATGAGGCTTCCACAGAAATGGCTCAGTAGTAGGAATATATCATACAGCCCATTTTGAACAACTGATTCCGTTCAGGCTTCTTGGAACCTTGGTGCTCAGGGATCCAGACTGCGCTTGCACCAGGAACGTCATAGGATACTACATCCACGTCAGCAGAGGGCGCTGTGCTGCACCTGTGAGCGTTTGTGCAGTAAGACCAGATGTTTATTTGCATCCGGAAAGCAAGCATGGATCAACTGCTGGAGATAAGGAGCCAGGTGAGTCGTACCAAACTACTCGGAACGGCACGGAACGTCTCGGAATGACTCGGAATGCCGGAATTGCAAGAATTCGCCTTTGAGAAATGAAGTTAATTTTTTTATATGCTCTTCGAGAACCTACTATAAATGGCAAACTAGCTTAAGATTTTTGTCCATCAATCAAAATACACAAAATGCAATTATGCCCAATCTGGCAACCCAGCCCTCTTCACTGTTTAACAGTAGAGCTGAGTTTGGGCAGGCGGCATGTTGCCACTGTGCTAATCAATCTGAGTCAGTTTTAAATATTCCCGGGCTCTTTCTCTTCCCTCCACGCTCCTCGCCAAACGTATCATTCTCCCGGAGCACCTGTCAGCGAGCCGGAGCTGTTTTTTTCCAGGGCTAGCGTTAATAAAGTAACGCTCTCCATTACGCGAGCAAAGGGCAATTTACTTCTCTCGTTATGCAAATGCGGAGCGAACATGAAGGATGGGCTGTTTTGATGAATAATGAACAAGCTGAAATCACATCAAAGTGATCCAAAACAGAGGAGTGGGCAAACTCAACTTGGCAGGCAAGCCCCTGGCATCCTCCCCCCACACCCCATCCCTTCACAACCATCATTTATTCCCTCCAGCTAATCATGGGAATCTTCATAAACAGAGCCTGTTCAGTAACTGCCACTCTGCTCCGTGGTGAACTTCTGACCCCGTGTGGTTATTCACCAAACATGGGGAAATCAGGAACGCTGCTGGCGAAATGGAGGCAGACAGACACCCATCCAGTAGGAACATGTTCCTCTGAGCGACTCCCGACCCAGAAACTCCTGGTCTGACTCATCATGAACCAACCACGCAGCCCCGCGCGGCCCCAACGCCGCCGAGCAGCACCAGACACTCAGTTGAGAAACGCCTGGCTAAAGCAGCAACTCAGCAGCACAGCTGATGAAACACGTCCCGGAGCTAAGGAGAAGCAGAACCAGCCGGATATATTTAGGAGGCTCGAACAAGCAGCCTGAGTTATGCAGCTTCGCTTCACCCATTCCTCATAACGAAGGGCTCACAAATTAAACCACAGCACTGGAGACAGCCGGCCTGGAATACCCACTCGGAGAAGTGTGCTGTATAAATCACTGACACCTGAACACAGTCCTTCAGAGAGGCTTAGAGAGAAACGGCTGATTACAGAGACTCTGACTTCTCTACAGCGGTGGGGACGGGGACCAGGGGTCATCACGTACTAGCAAACTCGTGCTAGCTTTTAGAGGTGGACGTCTGGTACCTAGCAAACTCGTGCTAGTCTTTAAAAGTGGAGGTCTGGTACCTAGCAAACTCGTGCTAGTCTTTAGAGGTGGAGGTCTGGTACCTAGCAAACCCGTGCTAGTCTTTAGAGGTGGACGTCTGGTACCTAGCAAACTCGTGCTAGCTTTTAGAGGTGGACGTCTGGTACCTAGCAAACCCGTGCTAGTCTTTAGAGGTGGACGTCTGGTACCTAGCAAACCTGGGCTAGCTTTTAGAGGTGGACGTCTGGTACCTAGCAAACCTGTGCTAGCTTTTAGAGGTGGACGTCTGGGACCTAGCAAACCTGTGCTAGCTTTTAGAGGTGGACGTCTGGGACCTAGCAAACCTGTGCTAGCTTTTAGAGGTGGACGTCTAGGACCTAGCAAACCCGTGCTAGCTTTTAGAGGTGGACGTCTGGTACCTAGCAAAGCTGTGCTAGTCTTTAGAGGTGGACGTCTGGTACCTAGCAAAGCTGTGCTAGTCTTTAGAGGTGGACGTCTGGTACCTAGCAAAGCTGTGCTAGCTTTTAGAGGTGGACGTCTGGTACCTAGCAAACCTGTGCTAGCTTTTAGAGGTGGACGTCTAGGACCTAGCAAACCCGTGCTAGCTTTTAGAGGTGGACGTCTGGTACCTAGCAAACCCATGCTAACCTTTAGAGGTGGACGTCTGGTACCTAGCAAACTTGTGCTAGCTTTTAGAGGTGGACGTCTGGTACCTAGCAAACCCGTGCTAGTCTTTAGAGGTGGATGTCTGGTACCTAGCAAACCCGTGCTAGTCTTTAAAGGTGGAGGTCTGGTACCTAGCAAACCCGCGCTAGTCTTTAGAGGTGGATGTCTGGTACCTAGCAAACTCATGCTAGTCTTTAGAGGTGGATGTCTGGTACCTAGCAAACACGTGCTAACCTTTAGAGGTGGATGTCTGGTACCTAGCAAACTGGTGCTAGTCTTTAAAGGTGGAGGTCTGGTACCTAGCAAACCCGCGCTAGTCTTTAGAGGTGGACGTCTGGTACCTAGCAAACTCGTGCTAGTCTTTAGAGGTGGAGGTCTGGTACCTAGCAAACTCGTGCTAGTCTTTAGAGGTGGATGTCTGGTACCTAGCAAACACAGGCTAACCTTTAGAGGTGGATGTCTGGTACCTAGCAAACCCATGCTAGCTTTTAGAGGTGGATGTCTGGTACCTAGCAAACCCATGCTAACCTTTAGAGGTGGACGTCTGGTACCTAGCAAAATCGTGCTAGTCTTTAGAGATGGACGTCTGGTACCTAGCAAACCTGGGCTAGCTTTAGAGGTGGATGTCTAGTACCTAGCAAAGCTGTGCTAGCTTTTAGAGGTGGACGTCTGGTACCTAGCAAACCCATGCTAACCTTTAGAGGTGGACGTCTGGTACCTAGCAAACTCGTGCTAACCTTTAGAGGTGGACGTCTGGTACCTAGCAAACCCATGCTAACCCTTAGAGGTGGACGTCTGGTACCTAGCAAACCCATGCTAACCTTTAGAGGTGGACGTCTGGTACCTATCAAAATCGTGCTAGTCTTTTGAGATGGACGTCTGGTACCTAGCAAACCTGTGCTAGCTTTTAGAGGTGGATGTCTGGTACCTAGCAAACCTGTGCTAGCTTTTAGAGGTGGACGTCTAGGACCTAGCAAAGCTGTGCTAGCTTTTAGAGGTGGACGTCTGGTACCTAGCAAACTCATGCTAGCTTTTAGAGGTGGACGTCTGGTACCTAGCAAACCTGTGCTAGTCTTTAGAGGTGGACGTCTGGTACCTAGCAAACCTGTGCTAGCTTTTAGAGGTGGACGTCCAGTACCTAGCAAACCCGTGCTAGCTTTTAGAGGTAGACGTCTGGAACCTAGCAAACTCGTGCTAGCTTTTAGGGGTGGATGTCTAGTACCTAGCAAACCTGTGCTAGCTTTTAGAGGTGGACGTCTGGTACCTAGCAAACCCATGCTAGCTTTTAGAGGTGGACGTCTGGTACCTAGCAAACCTGTGCTAGCTTTTAGAGGTGGATGTCTGGTTCCAAGCAAGGAGATGGTTCTACAATTGCAGACTGTCGTTTGTTTCTCTGTATAGTTCAATGGTCAGGACCCCCACAGGACCACCACAGAGCAGGTACTATGTGGGTGGTGGATCATTCTCAGCACTGCAGTGACACTGACGTGGTGGTGGTGTGTTAGTGTGTGTGGTGCTGGTGTGAGTGGATCAGACACAGCAGTGCTGCTGTACACCTCAGTGTCACTGCTGGACTAAGAAACGTCCACCAATCAAAACTTTCCAGCCAACAGCGTCCTGTGGGCAGCGTCCTGTGGGGCAGCGTCCTGTGGGCAGCGCCCTGTGGGCAGCGTCCTGTGCCCACTGATGAAGGACTAGAGGATGACCAACACTGCACTGTGCAGCAGCAGATGAGCTATCGTCTCTGACTGTCCATCTACAAGGTGGACCAGCAAGGTAGGAGTGTCTAATAGAGTGGACAGTGAGTGGACACAGTGTCTCAACTCTCCAGCAGCACTGCTGTGTCTGATCCACTCACACCAGCACCACACACACTAACACACCACCACCACCACGTCAGTGTCACTGCAGTGCTGAGAATGATCCACCACCCACATCGTACCTGCTCTGTGGTGGTCCTGTGGGGGTCCTGACCATTGAAGAACAGGGTAATACAGTACACAGAGACACAGACGGACTACAGTCTGGACCTGTACACCTACAGAGTGTCCTGTATGGTCAGTGGAGCTGATAGAGTGGACAGTGAGTGTATACAGAAGTGCTCAGTGAGGGTATATATTCATATATCTCTAATAACTACAGAGTAAATAAGTCATCCACAGCTGGATATATATTTATGTGTATGTGATGTATACTCTGTCGCCAAAGAAAATCTAATTAACTGAAATTAGACTAATATCCGAGCGCTTTTTCCATTAAGAGCCTATATATTAAATATGAGTGCAAATTGAGTGATCTCTCTCCACAGCTCTCATTAGAAGCAAACACTCTGGCCCATTTTTCATCTTCTGCTTGGCGGTTTGTGTTCATTAGCACAGAAAGCCCTCCCTCTCAGCTGGGCTTCATTCACCCTACAAAGCCACTGCGGAGCCGCAGGAGCCAGCGGCTTCTCACCATGGACCCAAGGAGGCGGGGTGACTCTGGCTCCTCCTCTGGTCCCCTGTAATCACAAGCCAGGCTGCTTCGGTACTCGAACACATACTAGCATCCGAGGAACTGCGGTAAGGGAGTCGGAGTGCGTGTGCGGCGTGGAAAGGGATATTCCTGAACGTATACGCAAACGCAGTGTGGAGCATGTGTTCCCATCTACCACACCTCCCATGTTTTTGGGAAACTTGGATTTGAGGCTCATTTGCATTGCTGGGTAGTTGCACACCTAGCATGGGCTGCATTTGGCCCACTGTGTCATGCTTCCGGGTTTCCCTTCCACCTCTGATCTCCTGAACTCCATCTCCCATAACTCACCGCCTGATGACATCAGCGCCACGTTTCCACCATCACCCTTTCATCATCCCCGGAGTGTTAATTACACACACCTTCCCATAATCAGTCTCTCTCTGTATCCTGGTTTTCCCTCTTGGTTCCCTTCTTGTTATGCTTGGATTTCCACTCTCGCTGGTTTATGACCCTGCCTTACCCCTCTGTTATGTTTGCCTGGATCCTGTTGCTGAGCTTAATCACTAAACTGCCTAATACGCTGGAGGTTTTAGAGGTGGACGTCTGGTTCCATTCACCACCACTGTGAACCGTTTTAAAGAGGTCACATGGTTTTCAGTGCATATATAATCTTTTGTATTAAAGGGCAAGTCCACCCATTTATTAAAATTTCAGAGGGGGTTTGCCGTTAATTGTTTAGATGTTCTTTACAGTGGTAGTGGTGGTGGTGGTGATGGGAACCAGAGGTCACCATGTCTACCACACACACATAGACACCAGCTAAACCACCAGTGAACCTACACGTGTCTTCTGAGTCTTAATTCAGGAATGTTGACGATGCTAAACATGATAATAAAGTTTCCTTAGGGATTATTTTGCCTTAGGATAGCAGATAAAGTGCTGTATGTCTTGTCCACATATGATGTGGACGCCTGGTTACTATCAGCCTCTGGAACGGAGATGCCAAACCACCAAATGACTCTGTTTACATCTCAACTCCTTAACTGTATAGAATTCTTGGAAAGTAGGGTGGAGTTCCCCTTTAATGGTCATGTGTGGCTGCATGCATGCCTGTGCCTGCTCACGGTCTTCTCTGAGAGTGGACAGGCCGGCCGAGTTTTCCAGAATGCGCTCTAATAGGATGTTATTAGGCAATAACGCTATCCATCTGCTCCATATGAGCCGCACACAGTGGAGGCTAGCAGGTGAGTCATGCTGGCCTCCATGCGTACTCTGCAGGCACTGACGTATATCACCACCGACACCACGTCTATAACTCGTTCACTGACCCGCTGCAGGACCGCGGACGTCTGCCCCGAGCTCCTCTGATGCTCCAGATGTTCCTATCGGCTCCACAGTGAACAGGTCTACAAACCCAACTCGGCTCCCTCAT
>JAMWET010002763.1:82500-85000 GCA_024036415.1 Prochilodus magdalenae | reverse complement strand
TAAAGCCAAGGGTGGGGGATCAGCGGTGCTGCTTCTAGATTTTTACAATTGACACTTTTACTGTATACGTTTAATGCTTCTGCATGAATATGATCTAGAACATTAGATAAAGAGAACCCAGCTAAACCCACCAGACACAAATCTCATACCTGGTTATGTATTTAATGAATACCATGTCTTCTGCAGAGACAGCAAAACAGGCACAAGCCATAAAACTACCACCACCACGCTTCACAGATGGGTGGAGGTTCTTATCCTGGAATGCCAGCAAAATAGGCCCAAACCATGAAACTACCAAAACCACGTTTCACAGATGGGTGGAGGCTCTTATGCTGGAATACTTGCAAAAGTGGCCCAAACCATGAAACTACCACCACCATGTTTCACAGAGGGGATGTGGTTCTTACACTGGAATGCTGGTAATACAGGTCTAAACAATGAAACTACCACCACCATGTTTCACAGATGGATGGAGGTTTTTATGATGGAATGTCAGCAAAACAGGCCTAAACCATGAAACTACCACCACCATGTTTCACAGATAGGTTGAGGTTCTATGCTGGAATGCCAGCAAAACAGGCCTAAACCATGAAATTACCACCACCACACTTCACAGACGGATGGAGGTTCTATGCTGGAATGCCAGCAAAACAGGCCCAAACCATAAAACTACCACCACCATGTTTCACAGATGGGTGGAGGCTCTTATGATGGAATGCCAGCAAAACAGGCCCAAACCATGAAACTACCACCACCACACTTTACAGATGGGTGGAGATTCTTATGCTGGAATGTTAGTATAACAGGTCCAAACCATGAAACTACCACCACCACGCTTCACAGATGGGTGGAGGTTCTTATCATTGAATGCCAGCAAAACAGGCCCAAACCATAAAACTACCACCACCATGTTTCACAGATGGGTGGAGATTCTTATGCTGGAATGTTAGTATAACAGGTCCAAACCATTGAACTACCACCACCATGTTTCACAGATGGGTGGAGGTTTTTATGATGGAATGCCAGCAAAATAGGCCCAAACCATGAAACTACCACCACCATGTTTCACAGATGGGTGGAGGTTTTTATGATGGAATGCCAGCAAAACAGGCCCAAACCATGAAACTACCACCACCATGTCTCACAGATGGGTGGAGGCTCTTATGCTGGAATGCTAGTAAAACAGGCCCAAACCATGAAACTACCACCACCATGTCTCACAGATGGGTGGAGGCTCTTATGCTGGAATGCTAGTAAAACAGGCCCAAACCATGAAACTACCACCACCATGTTTCACAGATGGGTGGAGGTTTATATGATAGAATGCCAGCAAAACAGGCCCAAACCATGAAACTACCACCACCACACTTTACAGATGGGTGGAGATTCTTATGCTGGAATGTTAGTATAACAGGTCCAAACCATGAAACCACCACCACCATGTTTCACAGATGGGTGGAGGTTTTTGTGATGGAATGCCAGCAAAACAGGCCCAAACCATGAAACTACAGAAGTGGTTCTTCAAAGGACTAGTCATTAAACCGTTCTTTAGGCAAAGATCACTTTATGAAAGAGTTTATTGGTCATTATAAACTCATTATGAGTCATTATAAACGCATTACCATCCCAGTAAACCACCATGACGGGATTATTAAGCCAGTTTAGTTGGTTAAGAATAATAACCATTAGTCCTAATAGATATTGCCTTGCCGGAATATTAATATACATACCACGTGTCGTGGGAACAGTATGCGCAGATTCATCTTCACCAAGAACTGAAACAGTCAGTCGGTGAGGGGATGGGGGGATGGGGGTGGAGAGGGTGGTGGTGAATCTGATGGATTTATTAAGGCCTATGCTGCGGGACTCATCTCTATCAGTCTCTGGGTAAATATACTTCAGCCATAACTCTTTGCCTTTCTCCATTCAATCTATTTCTCACTTTTTCATTACTCAGTCTTTTCATTCCTTCACTTTCTCTCTCTCTCTCTCACTTTCTCCATTCCCTATACAGCCACCCCCCAACCCTCCCCTCCCTCACATACACCACACTCTCTCTCCGGAGTGTCAGTCTTTCCCATCTAGTTCATGGTCTGTCAGGCTGCGACAGGTCACCTCTCTCCCTCTCCGGTTCTCTATCTCCTTCTCTCTCTCCCTGCGTCTCTGGGTGCTGGGTGACAGTGGTGTGACAGCGGTGGATAGGCTGAGTCGTGTAGCGCTCCCTGCACTGCCACACATCTCGGTGACAGTTGCGAGAGAGGCTCCAGTTCCATCCTGACGCCCCCGTCACTTTTGGAGCGTGTTCCTTTCTTTCAAGCCTCCTCCTTCACCCACCATCACCCCCACACCTCCTAGCGATGGCCACCTGCCGCGCTCAAACCAGCACCTCCGCCCAGGCCCACAGTAATCCGGCACGGATAGGAAAGCCCGCATGCTTCCATTAAAAGTCTTCGCTTGAGCCGTATTCCAAAACCATTGACCTTTAATAGTGCACTGAGTG
>JAMWET010002763.1:65000-77500 GCA_024036415.1 Prochilodus magdalenae | reverse complement strand
CTATACATCCAATCATATATCTCACCATATATCTTGTCATATATCTCACCCTATACACCTAATCATATATCTCATCATATACATCTAATCATATATCTCATCATATATCATATATCTCACCCTATACACCTAATCATATATCTCACCCTATACACCTAATCATATATCTCACCATATACATTAAATCATATATCTCACCATGTACTGTATAACTCAAGATATATTCACTGTATATTCACCATGTATCTCTCTGTATTAGACCTACTTTTCTTTACCTCCTTCTTTTTCTTTTTTCTTTCTTTCTATCATTCTTTCTCTCATTCTTTCTTTCTTTCCTGCCTTCTTTCTTTCTTTCTTTCTTTCTTTCTTTCTGTCATTGTCAGCAGTGTTTTGAGGGGGAATTAAACCCTCCAAATCAATTGGCTTGCCGTTGGTATGTTTAATCTTTCATGGGATCGGGACTTGAGATTGGTTTACACTCCAGCCCAGGTCAGCGGGAGGACATATTAGCAGAATAAAAGCCTTGGGTGTGTGCCTTTGAAAGAGTTTGGCCGTGTGTGAATGTGTGTGTGCGGATCTACGATTTGAAGGTCAGAGCCGAATATCTGGAGACCGGGGGACAGAGTTAATGCATTGTTAATTCAGTGTCACACTATCTCCTCAAGTGGGTCTCAGACACTCACACACAGACACGCACACTATCAACTGCAGTCTGGGTCGAAGAGTGAGGTCAACACCACCCCACCACCACCTCCCACTTACTCCATCCATCTATCTATCTCTCCGCAGACATGTATTCTTCTCGTTCTGGAGGACCGCTGTCTTCTCTCCCGGCTCCAGGCAGAGCTGTGGCCACTTTCTGATGACCTATAGGTGTAGGGAGACTGACTGTAGCCCAACTGTTGCTGCATCCATCCATCAGTCCAGTGTGGAACTTGGAGACATGGAGAGCGTCTGATGAATACTGAATGACAACAGATGGGCTACAGCCTGTAACTGTATACCCATATAGTGGACAGCATGGTTAGTGGAGCTCATAAAGTGGTCGTAAGGAGGACGTACACGGTAGACATTACCAGTAAAGTGGACGGTGAGTGTGGATTTACAGTGTACAGAGTCTGAATGATTTGTGAGTTGAGCTCCATGGAGTGCGGCTGGAGAGCTCTTCTCTAGCCTGGGCCATGTGTTTCACTCCAGTCAGAAAACAATGTTTGGGTTGAGCACCATACATCACCCAGAGCACTTATGAAGTAACCCTCCACCCTCACAGCATGTACAGAAGTACCATACATCAGTCAGGCGCCTACAAAAGAACCAGACGTGACACAGAGAACCTACAGGAGAACCATATGTCCTTCACAGCGCATAAGAAAGAGCAGTATATCCTCCAGGTGCCTACAAGAGAACCACTCAACCTCCATAGCACCTACAGAAGAACCATATGTCCTTCACAGGACTTATAGAAGAACCATATGTCCTTTACGGTACCTACCAAAGAACCGTATGTCCTTCACAGTACTTATAGAAGAACCACATGTCCTTTACAGTACCTACCAAAGAACCATATGTCCTTCACAGTACTTATAGAAGAACCATATGTCCTTTACGGTACCTACCAAAGAACCATATGTCCTTCACAGCACTTATAGAAGAACCTTTTGTCATTCACATTATCCACAAAAGTGACAAATGTCCACCACAGCACCTACAAAATAACTATATGTCCTTCATAGTACTTATAGAAGAACCATATGTCCTTCACAGTACTTATAGAAGAACCATATGTCCTTCACAGTACTTATAGAAGAACCACATGTCCTTTACAGTACCTACCAAAGAACCATATGTCCTTCACAGTACTTATAGAAGAACCACATGTCCTTTACAGTACCTACCAAAGAACCATATGTCCTTCACAGTACTTATAGAAGAACCACATGTCCATTACAGTACCTACCAAAGAACCATATGTCCTTCACAGTACTTATAGAAGAACCACATGTCCATTACAGTACCTACCAAAGAACCATATGTCCTTCATGGTACTTATAGAAGAACCATATGTCCTTCACAGTACTTATAGAAGAACCATATGTCCTTCACAGTACTTATAGAAGAACCACATGTCCATTACAGTACCTACCAAAGAACCATATGTCCTTCATGGTACTTATAGAAGAACCATATGTCCTTCACAGTACTTATAGAAGAACCATATGACCTTTACAGTACCTACCAAAGAACCTTACATTCACCACAGTACCTACCAAAGAACCATATGTCCTTCACAGTACTTATAGAAGAACCATATGTCCTTCATACTACTTATAGAAGAACCACATGTCCACCACAGCACCTACCAAAGAACCATGTGTCCACCACAGCACCTACCAAAGAACCATGTGTCCACCACAGCACCTACCAAAGAACCATGTGTCCACCACAGCACCTACCAAAGAACCATGTGTCCTTCACAGTACTTATAGAAGAACCATATGTCCTTCACAGTACTTATAGAAGAACCACATGTCCTTTACAGTACCTACCAAAGATCCATATGTCCTTCACAGTACTTATAGAAGAACCACATGTCCATTACAGTACCTACCAAAGAACCATATGTCCTTCATGGTACTTATAGAAGAACCATATGTCCTTCACAGAAACCATATAGAAGAAAAATAAGTATTTATCATGACCTTTGTGCAGTACCTTACCAAATGAGACCTTACATTGACCACAGTAGACCTACCAAACTATGAGAGACCAAATGTCCTTCACAGTACTTATAGAAGAAACCATAATGTCCTTCATACTACTTATAGAAAGAACCAATGTCCTTTACAGTTTTCACCAACCAAAGATCCCATATGTCCTTCCTTTGTTTGGCTTACAGAGGAACCATTCTGACATCTTCACAGTACCTACCAAAGAACCTTACATTCGCCACAGTACCTACCAAAGATCCATATGTCCTTAGAGCAGTACTTATAGAAGAAACCATATGTCAACTTCCAAAGTTTTCTTATAGAAGAACCATATGTAGGCCTTCACAGTACTTATAGAAATGAACCACATGTCCTTTACAGTACCTACCAAAGAACCATGGGATCCTTCACAGTACTTATAGAAAGAACCACATGTCCATTACATTACCCTACCAAAGGAGACCCAAATCTCCATATGTCCTTCATGGTACCAGTCGTCCTTTAGAGAAGAACCAAAGCATATGTTGCCTTCACCAGTACTTGGTAGAAGAACCATATGGATCCTTCACAGTACTTTCCTAGAAGAACCACATGTCCATAGTTCTACAGTACCATCTACCAAATGAAACCATAGTCCTTCATGGTACTTATAGAAGAACCATATGTCCTTCACAGTACTTATAGAAGAACCATATGACCTTTACAGTACCTACCAAAGAACCTTACATTCACCACAGTACCTACCAAAGAACCATATGTCCTTCATAGCACCCACCGAAAGAACCATGCAAAGTACCAGTACCTACAAAGAGGCATATGTCCCAAACAGCTTCTGAGAAAAGCCGTACGTCCGTCACAGAACCTATCAAAGAACCATGGGTCCACCACAGCACCTACCAAAGAACCATGTGTCCACCACAGCACCTACAATAGTCACACATCTTTCAAAGAACCTATCAAAGAACCATATGTCCTTCATAGTACCTACCAAAGAACCATACATTCTCCATAGTACCTTTAAAAGAGCCATACCACCTCCACACCCCTTATAAAAGAACTATACATCATCCAAGTACCTAACAGAGAACCATCCATCATTCACAGCACCTACAAAAGAGCCACACGTCTTCCACAGTTCCTTCAAAAGAACGACACAACGTCCAGATCACCTACAAGAAGCACATATCATTTAGTGCCTACTAAAGAACCAAGCACCATCCATAGGATCCATGTCCACCACGGCATCTATAAAAGAACCACAGATGCTCTCCACAGAACCTACTCTCCACACCACGTACATAAGATCTTCACATCCCTCACAGAACCCACGAAAGAGGCATGTGTCCTCCACAGACCCCCTCGCTTCACTCACTTACCTTGCCTACTTGTCAATGAGTTATGTTAACGCCCCCTCTGAGAAGAGGAAACGCCCCCCTGCTGTTACCGCTAATACAAGGTGAGAAAGGCCAACAAGCAGGCCAATAAAGCCAACAATGGCATTTAGTGCACGGCACACCCACCCAGCCCTTTCTACCACGAAAGACGACACGAGGACCGCGGCCTGAAGATACCGAGAGACGACTCATCGGGGTCCATCCACAATGGAAAGGAGAAGACGAACAAAGCGGCGATTGATAGCGGGGAGGAGGCCTTGTGCTGGGGTGAGGCCGGCGTTAAGTTGGCCCTTTGTGGCGCTCTCGTGGGAGCGCCGATGCTATCAGCCTGTTCTATGTAGTGTGAAGCGCTGGGAGGACAGTGCCGAGGCTCGGAGACAAACACAGACACTGATAACCATCTCACATTATTACACGCAGGCTCACCCTGATGAGCTTCTGTTTACTAGAATCCATGACCTCCGACCCCGGCATGGAACCAAAGCTGCGTGAATATAAAAATAGAACTTTCAGGCCAGTCTAGAAAAAGGGCGAAGAGACACGGAGACAGTTTCAGAGATAATAGAGTCTGTGCTATCATAATTACACTACACTAGAAAGAGAGGGAGAGTGAGAGCGAGAGGAGGAGGAGGAGGAGACGGGGGGACGCGATTAGGGGCGATTTGGTGCCATTTTCACCTCGCTTCTAAAAACGTCTCTCATTCAAATGTCAGAGTATGTGTGGCGCGTCCCAGCGTTAGGACTGTGCTGGCTGCATCCAGGTCTCCGCTATGTCGCCACAGTACATACTGCATCCACTAGGGGGCGTCCTCCTTGTTCCCTGAGATCCCTATACACAAGAAGGGGTGTGTTTTTAGAGGACCGGCTTCTGGATTTGAGTCCAATGTGCTGAAGCACCCGAGGGCACCCAGATCCCTCGACCCCTGCCTGGGAATGCTTGTCCCGTGGTTGTGTCTCCATAACCCTACCTCCTTTAAACTCTTGGACAGAGGTTGGGTTAAGCCAATGGTTGGGTTGGCTTAAGGTCATCAGGAGACGGGTAGACACCACCCCCCACACTGCTCTACACGCCCCACCCTGACCCAAATTAGCCTTGAAGGCCTTACTTACAGGCTGGGTGGCTGCAACACATAGCCTATAGGCACGGGACACTTCCCCTAGACTGGCTGTTTCAGTTTCAGTTGGGAGCTTGTAGCATAGGAGACCAAATGGCACAACCAGACCCAGACAAGGTCGTGTCCTCTGGCTCAACACTTCTCCCTGTCTGTGCAGTGGACATCTGGACGATTTCCCCTCCAACTGGACACGAGAAGTCTAATGATGCCCTATTCATGAACGAGCCAACCTCCCATGAACCGAATCTTCGGGATGAATCGATTGAGTCGATTCAGAAGTCCATATGAATCCAACTCTTCTGCGAATGAATCAGATGAATCGAAGCCCAGTCATTAATGCACATGAAGCGCGGGATTCCATTTACCGAGGCCACATCATTCCGCGTTTCCAGCCTCCGCTCGGCAGGCTGCAGTCGGCACGTACAGACTTGTTATTGCACCGTGTGTCGAGATCGTTTGTAAGCCAAACGACCTTCTGGGTTCATTTTTTTGATATCAGATCAGACGTGTCGATGTGTTGCAAGCCTAAGCGCCCCGGCGGAGCAACAGTGGGGGAATCTTAAAAATGTAACACGCTCTCAGCATTGCAAATTCATACGGGTCCACACGAGCAGACTCGTTAGTATGATTCCAGGCGATGAAGGCCTGAGAGACCGGGTCACTGTTTTACCTTCCACTCCCACAAATACACTCATCACCAACAGACCAGCTGCACCCAGAAGGAGGTGTGGGAGCGCAGGTGTGTTGGGAAGGGAGATAAAGGTGACCAGGATCAATAACTGATGATAAATTTAGACTGATATGATCAATATTTATTGAGCTACACATACAGAAGTCTGTCTCTCAGTATGGCGTCTCTCGGGCCACCGTGTTCGCTAACCCAACACGCCAGACGTCTCGGTATGGAGCTGTAGAGGTTCCTAATGGTGTCCTGTGATAATCCATCCCATGCAGCTTGAACATCCTCACACAGTTCCTGCAGGTGGTGCGGTAGGGGTGGAGGTGGAGGGACACCAGGCCTTCTGGACGTGTGATAACAGACGGTTCATCTTGGCGCTGACCACGGTGCCTCCACACACGGATTCGTTGGGCGTCTCCACCAAGACTAAAGCGGGACTCGTCACTGAAGATGACCCGCTGCCGTTCTGAGTCACTCCATGACAGTCTGGTACGACACCACTGCAGTCTTAGGTGATGGTGACGTGGTGTTAAGGACAGTCGTGGTAACGGTCTGTGTGCATGTAGTCCTGCGTGGTGCAGCCGTCTGCCGATGGTGCTGCACTAACAGGATGACTCATGGAGGACACCACTGCTCGCTGGAGGTCTGTAATGGTGGCTGTTGGGTCAGTCAGGTACAGGCCGAGCGTGAAACCTGAATCGTTCGCATGTCCCAAATAACTCTGGCGGTTAATTGAGGGCCAGTACGGAAAAAAAGGAAGGATGAAAAACAGAATTCTTTTTTCTCTCCCTCCCTTCGCTCTCTTCAGGCAAGAGCAGATAGGCCATAATTGAAAATGCCTCCTGTGTCCCACCCTGCGCTCTCTCTCTCTCTGTCTCTCTCTCTCCCTCTCTCACCCTCTCTCTCTCTCTCTCCTTCTCTCTCTCTCTCTCTCTCTCTCTCGCTAGCTTTACGGGCCTATGTGCGAAGGTGTGAATTCCCTCCGCATGCTCGGCCGGCTGGGTGCTGAAACTGCCCGATCGCAGTGACACTGCCATACATCTCCCACTCCCCACCATCATCCCTATTGATCGGCTGACCACACCATGAGACCCCCTCGCCGTTTCCCCCTCACCTTCAAAAAACAATACAGCAGCACAGGAGGAAACATCAGCGCTGAGTTATGGTTTTAATCCGCTTCCTAGCTCGGTGGGATTAGTGCAGGGAAACGAGGGAAGGGGGCGGGTGGGGGGCTGGTGTGGAGGAGAGGAGAGCTAGTTCTCCCTGGGCTGGGGTGGGTTACTGGGCCTTGGTTAAATATGCAGAGAGAGAGAGAGAGAGAGGTGGGGAAGGTAAAGCCAGGGGCAATCAATCGGGCAGGAATGGATAGCCAGGGTTGGGTTGCCAGTTCCCTTCAAAAGAGAGTAGACTGCTCATTCGCTCTGGGCAGCAGGCCATACGCAAAGAAAGAGAGACGGTGGGGGGGTGAACGGAGGTGGGGGTACTACTCTTCCGAAAGCTGAATCTGTGTTTTAAAGCCATAACTTCAGCAGCTTTAGCAGACAGAGCTTGCCTGTCCCCTCAAGGACCACCACTATATCCAATGCTAAACTTGGGCGGGTGCCGTTCCCGGCACAATTCCGAGGAGAATTCCCTGTAGACTGGGATTTTCCCACCACTGGTAGACCCATATGAGCGTACGCTGCTTCCATACACCTGCAGATTCAGCCACCTCCTTCACACTATGGTCTTTGGCCACGCCCACATGCAGTTCCTCCTTTTAGCCCATCAGTAACATCTGCTCTGGAGCGTTTCCCACACATGGAACGAGACATTCCCGGCACTGTACCACCTCTTCCCAATCTATGGATCCTGTCTCTCACACCCCGCATGCATTTATAGCCACATTGTCCCAGTGTACCACCACAGCCAATGGTCCTGTTGGTCCTATATCGGTCTGTCCCTGAACAGTACATGGATGGGAGACCATACTATTGGGGCAGTCGTGGGCTGGAGGCTAGGGAACCAGACCGGGATTGGATTCCCTAAACTGGCAAGGTACCCTTGAGCAAGGGACCCCAACTGCTTCCAGGGACAGGGCTTTCCACTGCTCTGGGAAGTGTGCTTACTGCCCCCTAGTGTATGTGGGTGTTTCACTGTATGGATGGGTGAAATGGGGAAGTCAAATTCCTCTATGTGGAAGCAAAAATGGTCCAAGGTTCTAAGTTCTAATTCTATATAATATATACACAGGTGTGCTTGTACATATATACTGTAAACTTAACATTTTGCCCATTAAGATGTGTATACAGCGCTGCAAAAATTTAGGAGCCCACCTCTAATGATCAGTGTCTCTAGGTGTACAGGTTCTGGGTTTGTGTTGGTTCTGTTTGGTTCTCTACTCTACTGGAACCATGTCTCCCAAACTCCAGATCAGATATTGTATTAGATCTGTGTATTTAGAAAATCACTAATGACCTCCAGAAGCCTGTTTTTAGAACCATGCTCGCTGTGCGTTTCAGCCCAGCCACCGCTCGCCAGTCTCTCTGTAGGTCACCTGAGGTCATCTTACGGTGGGTAAGGGACATTGGAATGAGGTGGCGCTCATCACGGTCAGTAGAGAGGGGGTTTGGCCCTCTGCCAGTCTGTAGCTGTGTTGTCCTGTGTGTTTGCTGCTGGACCTTGTTCTTATGAACCAGACGCTCACTGTATCTGCCAGTAAAGCTAGAACCCAACCTTCGGTTCCTCACTGAGAACCTGCTGTACATGTGGAGATGCTGATTGAAGGAGAAGCTGGAGTGCTCTCTGATTTATTTCCAGAGCTGTAGAGTTATATATGTGTGTAGTCAGAGATTTGGGGTTGAATATCTTAGGAGTGAAAACAATTTCACACTGCCTGCTACATCATACCGTCTACAGTATACAGACCAATTAACACGCCGATGCCTGATAAACCAGCTCAAGTGCCAACACCGCAACTTAACGTGTCCATGCCAGGAAAGCTTCTCTGAGAGTGAACAGAGAGAGGGAGCGCAGTGGTGGTACCGTGTGAAGGGAAGCAGTGGAGGAAGAAATGTGCACCCTGCAGAAAAGTCTGGAAGGTGTCGGAGGGGGTCAGAACGAGGCTTGCTGCAGAACGTTGGGGGGCCGAGGAATAAAGTACGCAGCCAGCCTGGCACGGCAGCCCTGCGGAGGAGGACAGGAGGGAGCCCGATTCGGCTCCAGCCTACACGGGGGTGCTCTAATCCATCATAACGACCTGTCGGGACATGGACCCCCCAGCTCAGCGCGGCTAAGTGGCAAAACGGGGGTGTTTTTGTCGGTCCTCCTCTTCCCCTGCGGGGCGGGAGAGGGATGGAGAGACGGATGGACGGATGGACGGATGGATAGAGAGGTGACTGTTATCCGCCGCCGCCCTGACAGCCCAATCTGTAGCCACCAATTAGCTCTTTCTTTTAAGGACAGCCAGGTCATTAGAGCCCCGCTCCCACGCTACATCAACATGGACGGGATCCAAAAAGCCCCTTGGCAGGAAACGATCACCGGCTTCTGCTTGGATAATCGCTCGTGTGCGTATTAAATCACACCCCATTAAAGGAACGCCGGCGGGGCGGTATGTCCACGCAGAGGTAGGAATTGGCGATAGCTAGCGTTAGTCAAAAACTGGGTTCCATCCCCAAGCAAGGTGAGCTGGAATCAGGCCTGAGATACAAAGCACTACGGATAATTATGGAATTCACCCAACAGCTCGGAATATTATTTACAACCGGATAAAACTGCAGGCAGGATATACGCTCAATCCACAACACTACCAGCATTGAAACTACAAGGTAGAAGTCAGCTTCAAACTTTAACATCCCGCCTTCAACATGTGGGACCAGCAGCTGGCGAATGTCCTGGTCTGGAAAGAAGAATCAGGAGGCTCTGATGTTTAGCGTAATTGCTAGAACCCTGGTGTTGGGGAACCAGAAGTTTGAGAACCCAAGTTGCCACGCTGAAGCGAAACAACATCGGGCTGGCCGAGAACCTGCTGGCCTCCGTCGGTTCCTGGAACAGTGAGGGGACGGCATATCTGTATGGCACACTAATAAATAACTGCCTGAAAAAAGCAAAATGCAGAAGACCCATCATGCCCTCACGCAAGCGGGCATCAAAACTGCCCAGTGGACGAGGGCAGACCAGGGCTGTTGTGGTGTGGGCAGCAGCTAAAAGAGCTTGGAGAGCGGCTGAGAGCCTCTGGAGGATTGGAACACAGACATGCTATTTAAGCCCCCAGTCTCACCTTACTCTGCTAATGCATCGAACAAGAGAGATAGAGGGCGAGAGAGAGAGAGTGAGTGGGAAGGGGGGCAGGGGAGGGAGAGAGAGAGAGAGAGAGAGAGAGAGAGAGAGCGCGAGGGGAACAAGTTTCCAAGTTTTTCCCTAACTCAGCCAACCAAGTGGCTAATGCTGCGAGCCAAAAGCCCACCGCACGGCTCCTGTGAGAGCACGGTGAACTCTGCAGCCCCCGACAGAATCATCATCCCTCCATCATCACACTCATACAGGTTACTGTCTTTCCATCCTCCCTCTCTCTCTCTCTCTCTCTCTCTCCCCGGGTCCTCTCCTGCACTTAAGATGCTGTAGACCCCGTACGCCGTCTCTGACATTCTGCCCGCAGCTCTGTGACCTTCTCTGGCCTTGACGTTCCGCAGTACCAGCGGCAGTGTGCTTGTCTATACGGTATACGGTTCTGGTGGGAGGGAAGTGCGGAAAAGCTGCCCAGGACCCCCGCCCCCAAAGAGCGGTGCAAGCACGTATACACACCTTCGGGGTCCTCACAATCCAAATTCAATTTATGGTGAAGTAGGAAATGTGCCAGGGCCCAGAGGGCCCACAGCTTACCAACAGGCTCATCTCGGGATGCGGGGGAGGGGGGGATCAGTGGGATACTATCCTTGTTCATTCGTAACCCCTAGGGTTTAATATGATGTCGGACCACCCTTTGCAGCTATGACAGTGTCAAGTCTTCTGGGAAGACTTTCCACAAGTTTAAGAATGTGGTTATGGGAATTCCTGACCATTCTTTCAGAAGCACATCTGTGAGGTCAGACACTGATGTTGGACGAGAAGGCCTGGCTCTCAGTCTCCGCTCTAATCCATCCCAAAGGTGCTCTATTGGGTGGAGGTCAGGACTCTGTGCAGGCCAGTCCAGTTCCTCCACACCAGACTCGCTCCTCCATGTCTTTATGGAGCTTGCTCTGTGCACTGGTGTGCGGTCATGTTGGAACAGGAAGGGGTCGTCCCCAAACTGTCCCCTCAAAGTTGGGAGCATGGAATGGTCAAGAGTCACTTGGTCTGCTGAAGCATTAGGAGTTCCTCTCACTGGAACTAAGGGGCGGAGCCTAACTCCTGAACAACAACCCCACACCATAATCCCCCCTCCACCAAACTCTACACTCGGCACAGTGCAGTCAGACCAGTACCGTTCTCCTGGTACCGCCAAACCCAGACTCGTCCATCGGATGGCCAGACAGAGAAGCGTGATTGGTCACTCCAGAGAACACGCCTCCACTGCTCTAGAGTCCATGGAAACCCATTCCATGAAGCTCTACACACTGTTCCTGAGCTGATCTGAAGGACACATGAAGTTTGGAGGTCTGTAGTGATGGACTCGGCACAAAGTTGGCCACCTCTCCGCACTATGCGTCTCGGAATCCGCTGATCCCGCTCAGTCTGGGGAAGAACCCTCGCTTGCTTGTTCCAGTAGAAACAGATCCCTGTGCACAAAGCAAGGGCAAAGTGTGGAGGACCGCCAGGGGCCGCACCTCAACCCCACTAAACACCTTTCGGGCGAATTGTGAGCCATGCCTTCTTGTCCAACATCAACATATGCTTCCTGACTAACTGGCTGAAATTCCCACACTCCAAAACGTTGTGGAAAGTCTTCCCAGATGAGTGGCGGCTGCTGTAGCCACACAGAGGGGGCAACTCCATATTAACGCCCATGGTTTTGGAATAGCACGTCCAGCAAGCTGATATACGTCACTGGTCATTTGCTGACCTGGAGACTCAGGAAGATAACACAGATGTCCATGGTTGAACTTGAGTGTGGTTATTCCACCGGCTTGATGCTGGGAGATGCATGATGGAGTACCTTCCCAGCCAAAGTTCCTGGATGTGCTGGATGTATGACGGATCAAGCGTCCACAAACTTTTGGCCACAGACCGATATTTCCACATCAAAGCGTTTAACCTTTGGCGATAACTGTGTTCACATATTTTCCTGACGTGGAAATCATGTAGACATTCTCATCCTGTGTATCATCACTTGTTTTAATGCATATTTAACCCACCTAGCCCCCACAAGCCCCCCAGCCCTCCTCGACCCCTCTGCTGCCTAGGGCAGCTGCTGAATGATCCATGCAAGCCTCTGCCCTTAAGCTAGATGAATGCAACCAGCATGAAGAGGAAGCGGGTGGTACTTACATGCTGTGCAGCACACACCATCCGCAGTGAGGGTCCCCGGAGCCCAGACACTCGTTGCATGACGAGTACTGCTCGCAAGCCTCCACTGGAACACGCGTGAGCTGGGGAGTAAAAAGGCAGAGTTAGTAAGGCTAATGCAGCTAAGCTAAGTTAGCGA
>JAMWET010002763.1:52500-60000 GCA_024036415.1 Prochilodus magdalenae | reverse complement strand
CTGGGACTCGTGCTTAACCTTCTCAAAACTGAATTTAGGCTTGTGCTTAACTTGCTTGCAACTTGACTCAACCTTGTGCTGAACTGGCTCGCAACTAAACTCACTTAAGCATGTGCTTAAACAGCTTGCAACTCAATTCAAACTCTACATGGCCTAGTGCTATATTGACTCACACCTCACCTTGGACTCATGCTTAACCTGTTTGCAACTCAACTCAGATTTGTGCTTAACCAGCTCACAATTTGACTTAGCTTCATGTTTAACTTACTCGCAAACTGTTGAGGACTCAACTCTACATGGCCTAGTGCTGTACTGACTCGCAACTCACCTTGGACTCATGCTTAAGTGGCTTTATATTGTCTCAGACTCGTGCTTAACCGGTTTAAAACTCAACTTAGACTCGTGCTTAACTTGCTTGCAACTCAGCTCCCACTTGTGCTCAACCGGCTCGCAACTAAACTCAGCGTGTGCTTAAACAGCTTGCAAGATCACTCGACCTTGGCTTAAATTACTTGCAACTCAACTCAGATTTGTGCTTAACCAGCTCGCGATTTGACTTGGATTCATATTTAACTGACTTGCAAATTATTGTGGAGTCAACTCACACTTGACTCACTTGAGACTTTACATGGCCTAATGCTGTATTGACTCGCAACTCATCTTGGACTTGCACTTAACTTCACTGTTTAACTGACACCTGACTCAGACTTAAGCTTATCAGTTCGTCAACTGACTTGGACTTGTACTTAATTGACTCAGTTTAGTGTTTAACTGACACCTGACTCTGACTTATCAGTTCGTCAACTGACTTGGACTCGTACTTAACTGACTCAGTTCACTGTTTAACTGACACCTGACTCAGACTTAAGCTTATCAGTTTGTCAACTGACTTGGACTCGTACTTAACTGACTCAGTTCACTGTTTAACTGACACCTGACTCAGACTTAAGCTTATCAGTTCGTCAACTGACTTGGACTCATGCGTAACTGACTCAGTTTAGTGTTTAACTGACACCTGACTCTGACTTATCAGTTCGTCAACTGACTTGGACTCGTACTTAACTGACTCAGTTCACTGTTTAACTGACACCTGACTCAGACTTATGCTTATCAGTTCATAAAGTGACTTGGACTCATACTTAACTGACTCAATTCAGTGTTTAGCTGACACCTGACTCTGACTTATGCTTAAGAGTTCGTCACCTGACTTGGACTCATGCTTAACTGACTCATGAATCTACTCAGACTTGAACTTGTGCTTAATTGGCTTGTGATCTGATTTGGACTGACTCGATTTGACCCAGTGCTTCACTGATGAGTGACTCAGACTCACGCTTTACCGACTCATGACTTCAGAGGTCTGCTGCCGTGTTTGAATCCCAGTAGCAGGTAGCGGAGATCTGATACACCTCGCCTCTACCCGCTTTGTTTACAGGCTGCTTGTAAAAGGCTGCTGTAGGAACATGTTAAGCTGTCCTACATGGAAAAGCGGGAGGTGAAACCAGCGCCTCATTCCTGACATCTATAATTCAGCGTGTGTCTATGCGTGTAAGTATGTTTGGATTTTTCCTGGGCGATCCGTGACCGGGCCGTCTCCGCTCGCTCTGCCGCGAGTCTAATGGCATGCTGAGTAAAGTAAAGACTATTTTTAGGCAGTCAGACTGATTTCCTCCACACGCCTCGCCTCACCTCTCTCTCCCGGTGAACAGGATGCATTAGCACCTGGAGAGGGGCTTTGAAAGCCGCTATGGCCTGATACGCAGGCGGGTCGAAAGCCAGCGCACAGAGGCGGTTCATTTCGAAGACGTCACTCCAGTCTCAATGCCGGCTCTATGATGGTCCGGAGAAGCAGACTGATGCTCTGAATGTCACTGAAGCACTTCACGCAGCTTACAATGACGGTCCAGTGATACCGCGGTCAGCGGGGGAGGATCGGGATGTGTTTGGAGAGAGAGAGTGAAAGTGTGTGTCAGAGAGAGAGAGAGAGAGAGAGAGAGAGAGAGAGAGAGACAGAGTAAAAGTGTGTGTCAGAGAGAGAGAGATAGAGAGAGAGAGAGAGAGAGAGAGAGAGAGTGAAAGTGTGTGTCAGAGAGAGAGAGAGAGACAGAGTAAAAGTGTGTGTCAGAGAGAGAGAGAGAGAGAGAGAGAGAGAGAGAGAGAGAGAGACAGAGTAAAAGTGTGTGTCAGAGAGAGAGAGAGAGAGAGAGAGAGAGAGAGAGAGAGAGAGAGAGAGAGAGAGAGAGAGAGAGAGAGAGAGAGAGAGAGAGAGAGAGAGAAAGAGTGAGAGAGAGAGAGAGAGAGAGAGAGAGAGAGTGAAAGTGTGTGTCAGAGAGAGAGAGAGAGAGAGAGAGAGAGAAAGTGTGTGTCAGAGAGAGAGAGAGAGAGAGTAAAAGTGTGTGTCAGAGAGAGAGAGAGAGAGAGAGAGAGAGAGAGAGAGTGAAAGAGAGAGTGAGAGAGAGAGAGTGAAAGAGAATGAGAGAGATAGAGAGAGAGAGAGAGAGAGAAAGTGTGAGAGAGAGAGAGAGAGAGAAAGTGAGAGTGAAAGACGGAGTGAGAGAGCGAGAGAGAGAGAGAGAGAGAGAGAAAGTGTGAGAGAAAGTGTGAGAGAGAGAGAAAGAGAGAGTGAAAGAGAGTGAGAGAGCGAGATAGAGAGAGAGAGAGAGAAAGTGTGAGAGAGAGAGAGAGAGAAAGAGAGAGTGAAAGACAGAGTGAGAGAGAGCGAGAGAGAGAGAGAGAGAGTGAAAGACAGAGTGAAAGACAGAGTGAGAGAGCGAGAGAGAGAGAGAGAGAGAGAGGATGTGTTTGAGTAGTACAGGATGGGGCGGGAGCAGGAGCAGGAATCTCGTTAGGCCATGAAGCCGCCCGGTTATCCGTGGGCTCTATCGGAGAGAGAGACCAAACGGATAGAACACCAGGAGACGGCTAGGCCGGGGTGATAGCCTTCCTATAGCACAGTCCAATTTAAAGTTATTCCTTATCACCTTCCCACAATTCCAGGTCACTTCAGGAGACGGAGCGAACATGAAGAGCCATCAGCAGCACAATGAATCTGCTTAGCGCTAACCTGCTAGCGCGCGGCTCCCCACATTAGCATTAACATCGTTAGCGGTTTTCTGTTGGAGCTGCTCCTCCTTTAATCACCGGAGTAATTTCATCGGTGCCGAGCCGCTCCTCCGCCCTCGCTCCAGTCATCCTGAAATCCCCCAGTAAACCCCACAGGCCCCTCAGCCGCCTGCCCGCCGTTTCGTCAGCGCAGAGAGTGGGAGTTTATTACGGTCTAATCCGGCAGCTCATCTCTCCTTCACGGCTCCTCCGCCTTCATTAACACCGGCTCAGCTTACAGGCGGAGTCACCTGCGCCGAGAGCAAACTCCACCACACCAAGGTGTGAATTAGGGTGGACGGAGCGCCTGGTGCCTCAGGAAGCTGACCGGCCCTGGCACACTTCACAGCTTTCCGGAATTCCATGAGGAATTGCTAAGATGCCTAAAGCCCGGCGATGCACTGATTCCCTGCTATCCCATTCCAATGCCGGATCCAGAACGGTTCCTCAAGGGTGCATAGAACCATCAACACACATAGCTCTTATTGACCACAGGAACCCTGGTTCTTTAACTGGTTCTAGTTAGGCTTTGTAGAACCCTGGTGCTACTATTTATGGAAGCAGCCTGAGCTTGCACCAGTTTTCATTGGAACCATGGAACGTCAAAGGAGATGCCATCAACAGGGGGCGCTGCACAGCGGTTGTACACTAGTAGAACCCAGATGGCGGAACGTACAGATGACCTGCGCTATTCCAGATGTTATGCCAGATGTTTGTTTGTATCCAGAAACCATTACTGGATTAGCAGACGTAGAAGAGGTTCTCCAGCAGACCACTGGGTGGCACCGCTGAAGAACCTACTAGTCCTTGGTTCCAGCTGGGACCAAGCGTTCCGGGTTCCGAACTATTTTAGGTGGAAATGCGGGAAACGGATCAGCATTAGGTGCACGAACCGTAAAGGACCATGTTCCACTCTGGTGGAAAAGGGCTATCAAAGAACCCTTTGCACTGTTAAAGGGTTCTAGGCATGGTGAAAGGGTTCTTCAGACTGATGGAGAATGGTCAGTCATTTTTTAGGTTCTGGCCTAATGTGCAAATGCCTGTAGCTCCGTACACCGTGTGTGCGTTTCAGGATGAACGGGTCGAAGCTAATGTCCCAAAAGGGGCCAGGAAAAATTCCGGTTCCATTGACTTACATGGAAAGTGCACTCAGTTTTTTGCTCCTCCTGTAAAGTTAGAAAAACATCTCAGTGTAGGCGAACCGGTGTAGTAGTATGAAATCCGGGGTCACGACCTTCATGATAACACCAATAGAACCGTTATAGTTGCGGTCGGACGGGAAGCGGTTCACCGTAGACACACGTATCGACTCGCATTTCTTTACAGCCGTGTGGACAGGAATTCCTAATTACTCCACCACACCCTCTTCCTTCTGTTCCACGGAACGCTCAGGCCCGTTAACATGCTTCACTGGAGCGTGGGAGTTGCCATGAGCGCCTCAGGACAACCTGGCCCTCTCTCTAAGTCTCCTCAGTCTCTCTCTCTCTCTCTCTCTCTCTCTCTCTCTCTCTCTCTCTCTTTTACTCACTCTCTCTCCCTTTTACTCTCTCTCTCCCCCCCTCTCTCTCTTTAACTCACTCTCTCTCTTTTTTACTCTCTCTCTCTCTCTCTTTTACTCACTCTCTTTTTTACTCACTCTCTCTCTCTCTTTTACTCTCTTTCTCTCTCCCCCCTCTCTCTTTTACTCACTCTCTCTCTCTCTTTTACTCACTCTCTCTCTCTTTTACTCTCTCTCTCTCTCTTTTACTCACTCCCTCTCTCTTACTCAGTCTCTCCCTCTCTTTCTCTCTCTCTTTTACTCACTCTCTCTTTCTGTCTCTCTTTCTGTCTCTCTATCTCTCTCTTTCTCTCTCTTTTACTCACTCCCTCTCTCTTACTCCCTCTCTCCCTCTCTTTCTCTCTCTCTCTCTCTCTCTCTCTCGTTGCCTCACTCTCTCTCTCTCTCTCTCTCTCTCTCTCTCTCTCTCTTTTACTCTCTCTCTCTCTCTCTCTCTCTCTCTCTTTTTTCTCTTCTCTCTCCCTTCTTCTCTCTTACTCTCTCTCTCTCTCTCTATTACTTCGTCTTCTCTCCTCTATCTCCACTCTGTCTCTCTCTCTCTCTTTTACTCTCTCTCTTACTTTCTCTCTCTCTGTCTCTCTCTCTCTCTCTTGTTTACTCTCTCTCTCTCTCTTTTACTCTCTCTCTCTCTCTCTTACTTTCTCTCTCTCTCTCTGTCTCATTTCTTGGTTCCCACTGAAGCGGAAGACGGATGACAAAAGCCGATGTAGGATGACATATGAAGTTAATCCATCAATGTCCACCTCGCCCCCCACCCCCCCCTCTCCGGCACACGCGCCACTCCGGTGCAACATTCCCTTTATTTTGACATCAAAGGAGTAATCAGGAGCACATCCAGGCCGGTGTCAGGCGGCTTGTCGGGGGAGATGAACTGGAGTAATACGAGCTATTATTTACCCCTCGCTCCAGCGATCACTCTCTCCTTCCTTAGATCCGGCCGCTGATGCCAGGCTGCTCCTATGGATCTGAACCGGCAACATCTGATCCGGCAACATCTGATCCGGTCTGGAGCTACGGCGGCACACAGAGGCCCAACAAGCAGGGCCTGCTTTGGGCTCCGCAGCCTTACTACAGCTGTAGCTGCAGTGGAGGGCTTGTTCACACATGCACACTCGCGGTGGAGTCTGTCAGAGCAGCTTGAGGCAGCGGACTAAAGAAGCCGGCTTAGCCTTTCTAGGTTAGTTACCTGGAGCTAATGCTAGTAGCTAACGTTCCCTGTGCTAGCTACTGGCTCCATCTGGACACCAACACACAGTAGATTAAAGTTGATCCTCACTATGGAGCTCTCAGTTTAAGATGATCTGCTCCAACCGGCACACACGGATACAATCACACAGCATGGCTGGACTTGCAGGCTGCTGTTGGGGTGGTGGTGCTAATAAAGGTGGAGCTGCTCCTCCCTTTAGTCTCTTCAGGGTCGAACGCTGAGCAGAGCTGCTCCATACTGTCCAGAGAGGTTTGGGAATCTGTCCGGAGTGGAATGTGCAGACTGCAGGATTAAAGGTGTTGGATGTGGAAGCTGACGTTCCTGGTGTCCAGCTCGTGCTGGGAATTTTCTGTTCCACCTTAAATCGTGCCGGAGACCCATACTGCTGCCTGTACAAACTGCAGTATTTAAGGTGGAACGGAACATTGGAGTAAGAGGTTGGTGGATAGGAAACGACTTCAGCCTGGTTTAAAGATGAGCATCCACCATGTACCGCCGACAGTTGGGATGCTTGGGAAGGGAGTGGGAAGTGCCGGCGTCCCCCTTCCCAGCCTGGAACGCTAGAGCTTTCCACATAGTCCACCATGTTGGTTGCTGTAGCTCTGCTGTGGTTGTATGTAAATGCTGGGGCTGTAAATATTAACGAGTCCGAGTGTTCCGTAACAGTTCAGGAATTTCGGAATAGGCCAGTTTTCCCATCCTCCTTGGGAAATGTAGGATTTAGATTTGAAGACCACTCTCCTTGTTACACCATCACAGTGTACACAGTGTTGTACACAGTGTTCTCCGTTCTACGGCCCCTCTTACAGCCGGCTATAAAACCAGCAGGATTATTAACGGATCTGGCAACCCTAAAAATGAACCTAGCGACATTCTCCTGATGCAGAGGTGTGAAGATCCCCAGCTGGGATATAACCGCCCGCCCCACTCGCTAACTGGACGTCCCGTTATGCCCTGAGGAATGTGCTGTTTTCCTTTCACAGCACACATGCATCAAATGCCCACACGACTGTGGCATGGGCTGGTATGGGCCGCAGCTAGCAGGGCTAGCGGGCGGCGCGGTGTTAGCTCAGGCCTTGCGGGCCCAGATGGAAAATGCAATTATTTGTGCCGTGAAGCCAGCCACTCGGCACGCTAAGTGGATTTGTGTTCAGCCTCTGATGCAGCGGACCCGGCGGCGACACACACGCACGCACACATCAGAGCTAATTCTGTTGGAGCTGTATCATCAACCCTACAGGCGCCACGCATCACCACCACCCAGACAGCGGGCACACACGCAGCCCCGCAAAACACCGCTCACAACATGCATGTCTCACTTTCATCCCCTCTCCTTCTCTCCCCGTTCCTCCGTGTCCCACTTGCCTCCGCTAAAAGGGTTAGGAAGCCTCTCCCGATGGATCACTGCTGCCATCACATACGGTTTGCTTGGCTGCTTGGTCTCTGGGCAAATCTGACAAGACACACTCTGCTCTAGAAACAGAACCGAGTGCTACCGGGATGCGGCTCACAGTTCTCCTAATGCATCGTTCCATACGGGATCAACCGGAATCCTAAAAGGTGATCTATTCCAGATATGTGAGTTATGTATGGCGTTCGTATGGTAGTAACTCCCGTCTCCTGCAGATGGCGC
>JAMWET010002763.1:25000-50000 GCA_024036415.1 Prochilodus magdalenae | reverse complement strand
AGTAGAGAGTGAGAGATTTTAGAGAGTCGGAGATGGCGTGTAGGAGAGAGAGAGAGAGGGAGGCTGAGAGAGAGAGAGAGAGAGAGAGAGAGAGAGAGAGAGAGAGAGGGGCTGAGAATAGGAGGACAGTCTACTTCCTTTATAAGAAGGAGCTCTATAATAAAGCCCTGGCGTTTAAACGTCCTGCGGTGTAGCCGTGTGTACCTGTGTATCACACATCGGCGCTGCCTGTTTGCACACAGCCTCGCTTCTCTCCCAGGCAGCCATGGAAAGCGAGCTCAGGCGTACGAGGGTTGAGGAGAGTTGCATCACAGGCAATTAACCTTTTAAGAGAACCCTAAATAAATCTTTCAGTGAGCGCTCGGTGAATCCGTGAAGGCAGACTACACACGCGTGTGCACATTCCCGTCCCCATCCCGATCCCGATCCCGGCAAGCTTCGCTTCATGGCACGGACACGCTGGATTATAAACCAGGAGCGTTCCCCCTCAGGATCCGCCATGGTGTGCCACGGTTAACGAACTATATGAATCTTTCTGCATCACTGTTGACTCTTTAGGAAAAGTCCGTCGGATGTGAGCCGACTATCGTTGTTCTTTAGCGTCAATGCTCCTCTAACTCTAATTCTCAGGGCTGAATAAAACATAAATTACAACGCGATTTTACTGCATCGGTTAGGCCTCTGGTTTGCGCGCGCGTGGGGCCTACATTTGGTTTGCTTAGATTCACACTTAACATTTTGGTCAATCGGGCAGACACGTTGTATGGGCGAGTGGGGTGTCTGCCGATATGAGCATGGCCGAACTGCACATGCTCTATTGCTGCGTCTCTCTTACTAAGATGCATAAAATCGCTTCTAAAATCATTACATTTCTTACTGAATCCATCTAGTCCACCTCACGTACCAGTGGACATCCTCTCAAGGACGTGCTTGTACTGTGTTCTCAAACATCAAAAGCAGATACGACAGAGCTCGCTAACTGGGCTAATAGGCTAATGTGCCCTGTCAGGCGGGAGATCACTTAATCTCACCAGGTGAGCTCTACATAGCCGCTGCTGCCTCATATTTGCATTCATTCATTCATTATCTGAGACTGTGTTCCGTTGTCTCTCAACTGACGACAGGCAGTGCAGCAGTCTGGGTGAAGCTTGAGCGACCGTGGCCCCGTATAGTCATCCTAAATATCACGTTTGTGTCTCGGCCATTTTGTGTGCCATTGTGCTTTGTGTGTGTGTCCCAGCGCGCGGATCCGGGGGGGGGGGGGCTCACAACAAAAAAAGTTTTCTCCGCTACATAAGACTTGTCAGTGTCCTAATTCCCAGCTTGCAGTTTGTGATCCTTTCTACAGACCTCCGCATCTATGATAGGTAGTACTCCTTGGTCTTAAAATCCATCCCTTTGTCCGTACTGTTGCGACTTGGCAAGTCCTTGTCATACTACTGATATGTTTAGAGACCTCCCCCTGGCTGTGATCAGCCTTAATCCCTGTTTCATTTGTTGTTGAGACCTCCCTCTAACTGTAACTGGTCATAATCCCTACCTCATTTGACTGTGATTGGTCCTAATCCCTTACTTGGTTGACTGTGACTAGTCCTATTCCCTGTTTCATTGTTAAAGAGACCTCATCCTGACTTTAACTGGTCATAATCCCTGCCTCATTTGTTGTTGAGACCTCCCCCTAACTGTAACTGGTCATAATCCCTACCTCATTTGACTGTGATTGGTCCTAATCCCTTACTTGGTTGACTGTGACTAGTCCTATTCCCTGTTTCATTGTTAAAGAGACCTCATCCTGACTTTAACTGGTCATAATCCTCTGCCTCATTTTTTGTTGAGACCTCCACATCTAACTGTAACTGGTCATAATCCCTACCTCATTTGACTGTGATTGGTCCTAATCCCTTACTTGGTTGACTGTGACTAGTCCTATTCCCTGTTTCATTGTTAAAGAGACCTCATCCTGACTTTAACTGGTCATAATCCCTGCCTCATTTGTTGTTGAGACCTCCCTCTAACTGTAACTGGTCATAATCCCTACCTCATTTGACTGTGATTGGTCCTAACCCCTTACTTGGTTGACTGTGACTAGTCCTATTCCCTGTTTCATTGTTAAAGAGACCTCATCCTGACTTTAACTGGTCATAATCCCCGTTTCATTTGTTGTTGAGACCTCCCCCTAACTGTAATTGGTCAAAATCCCTACCTCATTTGACTGTGATTGGTCCTTATCCCTGCCTCATTCATTCTTAAATTACCTCTTGACTGTGATTGGTTCTAATCCCTTACTTGGTTGACTGTGACTAGTCCTATTCCCTGTTTCATTTGTTAACAAAACCTCATTCTGACTTTAACTGGTCATAATCCCTGCCTCATTTGTTAACGAGACCTCATACTGACTTTAACTGGTCATAATCCCTGCCTCATTTGTTAACGAGACCTCGTCCTGACTTTAACTGGTCTTAATCCCTACCTCATTTGTTACTGAGGCCTCGCCCTAATTGTACCTGGTCTTAATCCCTACCTCATTTGTTAACGAGACCTCATCCTGACTTTAACTGGTCATAATCCCTACCTCATTTGTTACTGAGACCTCCCCTTAACTGTACCTGGTCATAATCCCTACCTCATTTGTTACTGAGACCTCCCCCTAACTGTAATTGGTCATAATCCCCACCTCATTTGACCGTGATTGGTCCTAATCCCTACCTCATTCATTCTTAAACCACCTCTTGACTGTGATTGGTTCTAATCGCCTCCCTTGGCTGACTTGTGACTACGTTCCCCTATTTCTTTATGGTTTCATTTGTTTAACAATAGACCTCATCCTGATTTAAACCCGTTCCAAATGGCAATGAAACATTCCCAAGATTAGAAGGGCAGGGTCGCAGGTGGATGCAATCTTAATCCTACCTCATTTGACTGTGTTTGGTCCTAATCCCTCCCTTGTCTGACTTTTACTCTTCCTAGTCTTTAGCTTGTTTGTTTGGAGACCTCCTCTGGACTGTGATTGCTCCTAATCCTTGCCTCATTCATCCTAAACCTGGCCATAATCCTTATCTTGTTTGACTTTAACTGGTCCTAATCTATACCTCCCTTATTTGGAGACCTCAGCCTGACTGTGATTAATCCTAATCCCTGACTCATTCATATAGAGCCCTCCTCCTGACTGTGACTGGTCCTAATCCCTACCTTGTTTAAATCTAACTGGTCCTAATCCCTACCTCCTCTCGGCTGTGATCGGCCCTAATCCCTGCCTCCTTCATTCTAAAACCTCCTCTTGACGGTGAATGGCCGTAATCCCTATTTTGCTTGATTGCGACTGGTCCTAATCCTTACCTTGCTTGTATGGAGACCTCCACCTGACTGTAATTGATCCTAATCCCTGCCTTAGTCATTCCAAGACCTCCCTTTGACTGTGATTGGTCCTAATCCCTACCTTGTTTCAATCTAACTGGTCCAAATCCCTACCTCCTCTTGACTGTGATCGGTCCTAATCCCTATTTTGTTGGATTATGACTGGTCCTAATCCTTACCTTCCTTGTATGGAGATCTCCACCTGCCTGTTATTGATCCTAATCCCTGCCTCATTCATTCCAAAACCTCCCTTTGACTGTGATCGGTCCTAATCCCTATTTTGTTGGATTACGACTGGTCCTTATCCATACCTTGCTTGTATGGAGGCCTCCACCTGACTGTGATTGGTCCTAATCCCTACCTTGCTTCAATCTAACTGGTCCAAATCCCTACCTCCTTTTGACTGTGATCGGTCCTAATCCCTATTTTGTTGGATTATGACTGGTCCTAATCCTTACCTTCCTTGTATGGAGACCTCCACCTGCCTGTTATTGATCCTAATCCCTGCCTCATTCATTCCAAGACCTCCCTTTGACTGTGATTGGTCCTAATCCCTACCTGGTTTCAATCTAACTGGTCCAAATCCCTACCTCCTCTTGACTGTGATCGGGAACCTGTTTTTCTCTGATATCCCGTATTTGCTGTTGTGATTAGTTGATCTGGTCCTACTAATTCCTTACCTTAAGCTTGGTATCTAGAGACTTGTATGAGAACTCCACCTGCCTGCTTATTGATCCTAATACCTTGCCTCATATTTTAGTTGCCAACTAACCTCCCTTTGACGGTGATTGTGGTTCCTAATCCCTACCACCTTGTTAGAGTCAATGACTTAATACTTTGGTCAGAACTCCCCTACCTCATCCTCATTTGTGACTCATGTTACTGATCGTGCAGTGGATGAGGCAAATCAACCATCTAGATGCGCCTACTGTGTTCCTGTAAATGTGAATTATACGACTGGTACCAAATCCATACCTTGCTTGTATGGAGACCTCCACCTGACTGTGATTGGTCCTAATCTCTGCCTCATTCATTCCAAGACCTCCCTTTGACTGTGATTGGTCCTAATCCCTACCTGCTTTCAATCTAACTGGTCCAAATCCCTACCTCCTCTTGACTGTGATCGGTCCTAATCCCTATTTTGTTGGATTATGACTGGTCCTAATCCTTACCTTGCTTGTATGGAGAACTCCACCTGCCTGTTATTGATCCTAATCCCTGCCTCAGTTATTCCAAAACCTCCCTTTGACTGTGATTGGTCCTAATCCCTACCTTGTTTCAATCTAACTGGTCCAAATCCCTACCTCCTCTTGACTGTGATCGGTCCTAATCCCTATTTTGTTGGATTATGACTGGTCCTAATCCATACCTTGCTTGTATGGAGACCTCCACCTGACTGTGATTGGTCCTAATCCCTACCTTGTTTCAATCTAACTGGTCCAAATCCCTAACTCCCTTTGACTGTGATTGGTCCTAATCCCTACCTGGTTTGACTAAATGGGGCCCTGTCCACCACCTCAATTGTTTCAAGACCTCCCCTTGACCGTGATTGGTCCTAACCACCATGTCCCTCATTCTGAGACCTCCCACTGACTGTGAACAGTCCTGCGCTGCCAAAACATGAAGGCCAATACGTTATCCTGGCGGATGTAGGTATGAGTTCACACGAGTGCCCAATTTCCCAGAGCGGTTTCTCTTCTGCCACACAAAGAAGCCCGGCACCTTTCTTCTTGACATTACCTGAGGTGGGTTTCATTTGAAAAGACGGAGTTGAAGGGCTCTTTTTGAGCTCCGCTTGTTTGTGATACTCTACATGAGCTTGTTGAGACCCTTCAAGTGCTCTCTGTGTGTGCATCTGTTTGTGCGGAAGCCCTTGTCCTTGTTGCCGGCGAGATGAATGCATTCAGACTCACCACAGCGCATCGTTCGCCGAGAGACCTCGAGGCCAGTTCAGCTCAGCCAAACGCTTTCGCGGGTACGTTTAAGATCCCGGATCATAAGCGAAAGGTCCGGTCCAGGGAGCGCATCGCCGAGCACCCTCGCTGGAACCTGCGTGGGAGCTTCGGTATCTGGTGAGGCGCTCTTCCCCCAGCGGAACCTATTCCTAGCCCGCCATTAGCATTGTTTTATGAAGTGCTAAGTCAGGACTTCTCGCTGTGTTCCTCTTCCAGCCCACACCCACGGCGGCAGCCAAGAAAGTCAGGCGGCCCGTATCTTCGCAAAACAGCCACCTCCAAGCCAGCCATCTCTCACTTTCCAAGTTTCCTCGCGCTCGTAAACAAACCCTTTCCACCAGAACTTTCCTCTCGCTTCGGAGGCAGCTCGTTAGGCACCGCGCCGGAGCCCTTTGGAGCAGAGCGAAATAAAGTGACCCCCAAGTGGAGCTTGAACCCCACGGTGTGGTCACCTCAGCGTCGCCTATTTATGGCCATTTGCTTGGTTTCTTTCAGAGGGAGCGTGAGCGGCGCGCACGTCGCGAGAAAGTGCCTTTTATCCCGCGCCGGGAGCGCAGTGCTTTATGGGCCGTAATGGCTTACAGGCTTCGGCGGTAGCCGGAGAAGCCACAGCGGCGTCCAATCGGGCCCGTCCATTAAGCGCACTGCGCCATTTGGAGCATTTTCAGTCAACACAGCGCTGCGAGTAAATTGCGCTTCTGCTGGTGCACACTTATGTGAGAGAGAGTTGGCGAAGTCTAATGCACCACTCCAGCCTCTCCCTCGCTAGTCCTGATTTACATCCCTGTGTTTAAACACATTCGCTCTCTCTCCATCCCTCCGCAGCATCCCCCCTCCACCCTTCCCGCACCCCCCCCCCCCCGCCCCTCCCTCCTCCCCTCCTGCAGTAAGTAGTAGCCTAATAGTAGTAAGTAGTTAGTAGTTTAGATAGCCTAATTACCGTAAGTGATCCCACCTATTGTCAGAATTTTCTGGCAGGTGCGCAGTTAAGAGAGAGAGAGAGAGAGCGTGCGAGGGTGTGCGAGAGAGCGACAGGCACATTTTCAGCGGAGATAATTTTATCCCGCGGCGTTCGCAGGTCTGCGGTGCGTGCAGGTGCTGCCGCGACCGGAGAAAAGGCCCGAAATGACTCACCTGGGTCTCCGACATCACGTAAAGGAAGTGCTGATCGGCCGAGAAGGCCATGTCCCGCAGGATGGGCCCGTTCTCCACCACCTGCACCGTCTCGTACTGCAAGGCACCATGGGGCGTCCCGTCCACCCGGATCTAAAAACAGAGAGAGACAGAGGCGGTTGCTAAATCTGGGCCGAAAGCGCTGATTGCATGGGCGGAGACGTTAAGCGCCGGGGCATCTTGTTAGACAGCTGTACGGGCCGTTATGTACCAGGAGGATCTGCCGGCTCAGCAGAACGTTCTACTGGCCTCACAGAGCTTCTCTCCAGAACATCTGGCACACGGTTGAGCGAGTGGAGCACCTGCAGACATGTGCTTTGGCATGTCCTGCTTTTCATTGCAGCTAAAAGTTGCTAGCTAGAAGGGTGTAGTTAGGCATCCACCTATCAGCCGTAACATTAAGACCACCTCCTTGTATCCACACTCAGGGTCCATGTTACCAGCTCCACTGACCAGATAGTCCATTTGTGTATCTGTATACTGTATTACCCTGTCAGGACCCCCACAGGACCACTACAGAGCAGGTATGATGTGGGTGGAGGATCATTCTCAGCACTGCAGTGACACTGAGGTGGTGGTGGTGTGTTAGTGTGTGTGTTGCTGGTGTGAGTGGATCAGACACAGCAGTGCTGCTGGACACCTCGGTGTCACCGCTGGACGGAGGATCGTCCACCAACCAAAACTATCCAGCTTTACAGTGTCCTGTGGAAGTGTTGTGTGGAAGCGCCCTGTGGAAGCGCCCTGTGGAAGCGCCCTGTGGAAGCGTCCTGTGGAAGCGTCCTGTGGCAGCGTCCTGTAGCAGCATCCTGTGGAAGTGTTGTGTGGAAGCGCCCTGTGGAAGCGTCCTGTGGAAGCGTCCTGTGGCAGCGTCCTGTAGCAGCATCCTGTGGAAGCATCTTGTGAAGGTCCTTGGACTAGCGTCCTGTATCCGTAGCCCGTGTCCTTGTGGAAGCGGGGCGCAGTTGGGGTGTCCTGTGGGAGCGTGTCCTGTGGAAGTGTCCCTGTGGAAGCGTCCTGTGGAAGCGTCCTGTGGAAGCATCCTGTAGCAGCGTCCTGTGGAAGCGTCCTGTGGAAGCGTCCTGTGGAAGCGTCCTGTAGCCGTGTCCTGTGGAAGCGTCCTGTGGAAGCGTCCTGTGGAAGCGTCCTGTGGAAGCGTCCTGTGGAAGCGTCCTGTAGCCGTGTCCTGTGGAAGCGTCCTGTGGAAGCGTCCTGCAGCAGCGTCCTGTGGAAGCGTTCTGTAGCCGTGTCCTGTGGAAGCGTCCTGTGGCCGAGGCTGTTTAGGACATACTGAGGATGGCCTAACTGACTCATGCTCTGATCTGAGTCATGCCCATTAGGCGGAGAGTAGACAAACACTCTCCCTAACGATCTGCCTCGCTGTCACTCAGACGCACCTGAGCCTGTGGGAACCTGCACAGTCCTGACATTCTAATCCTTCGTCACCTGTTTATGTCTAATGACTGACACGCTCGCCTCCCTCCCTAACCGCTTCCACAGCGCGCACTCTGTTGCGGTTTCACCGTCTGTCTCACCCTCCGCGCTCCCGATTCACCTGAAGGCCTGCGAGAACTTGCATGGCCCGACATGCTGAACTTCCATCATCTGCTCATCCGTAAAGCTTTCCCTGTCTCACTTCTTCAGAGCTGTGCTTGCACAACATACACCCCCTGCCCACCCCACCCCCCACCCTCCTCCACACACACTTAGGGTGGCCACACATTCGGTTTCAGGCCCAGACGTCCCGGTTTCCAGCTCCCGGTCCTCCAGCCGGGACCATACCTGGACGGACGGCTGTTAGTTCACTCGTCAACAATATCATGTGTGCCACTGGCTCACAACCATTTCAGAAGACATGCCTTGCATTTCATTGGTTTACCAAGGTCATGTGACATCGTGACTTGCCCACTGGCTAACTGCAGGTGAGCCCTCGCAGGGCTAGTCAGTTAGTAAGCTCCTGTCTGACCCGGGAACGTCATCCGGTCCATCCAGTGTGTAGGTGTGTATCTCTCTCTCTCTCTCTCTCTCTCTCTCTCTCTCACTCTCTCTCTCTCTCTCTCTCTCTCTCACTCTCTCTCTCACTCTCTCTTTCCCTCTCTCTCACTCTCTCTCTCTCTCACTCTCTCTCTCTCTCTCTTTCCCTCTCTCTCACTCCCTCTCTCACTATCTCTCTCTTCCCCCCTCTCTCTTTCTCTTTCTCTCTCTCTCTCTCTCTCTCTCTCTCTCCCTACCCCCCCTCTCTCTCTCTCTCTCCCTTTCTCCCTCCCTCCCTCCTTCCTTCTCTCTCTCTCTCTCTCCCTCCCTCCCTCTCTCTCCCTTTCTCTCTCTCTCCCTCCCTTTCTCTCTCCCTCCCTCCCTCTCTCTCTCTCTCTCTCTCTCTCTCTCTCTTTTTCACCACATCAAAAAGATCTAAAGGACAAGAAAAATCCCCCACCTCCTCCACCACCACCTCCTTCCCGCCTTCCTCAGGAGCCAAGGCCGTATTCAGCTGGTCTGTTATGGTATCCTTGTAACCGGGCCACTGTGTTTCGGATATCTGTGTATTAGGGCTGCATGATTCCAACATGTTGCCGATGACGGAGAATCATATTGCCAGGCTACCATGCCACTGGGATACAGTTAGCTTGAGTGGTGGTGTGGATCCATACAAACTCCCAGAAGGTGGGCTAAGGATCCATATATCCCACCTTCCCCTTCATTACCCAACTTGCATGTGGCTCCAGGGCCTAATGTATTGAGTCACCGGCCTATCTAACTCAGTGATTGGCAAAAAGCCACTGGAGGGAGCTGTCTAGTGACCGAAGCTAGCTTAGTTCCAGCTAGCAAACTATTTTCACCACCACGGGAGGATGGAGCGTGCCCTGAGAGGTTAAGTGTAAATGGGCGGAGCCAAACTGATTTTATCAGCACCTCAAGACGAGAAGGAGGCAGCTGTCTTGATCACCTCACATCAAGTCGTTGAGAGGATACGAGCTCTCCCTTAACACTTCCAAGTCTCACCTTTTATTCCGACACTGGAAATTCCGACATTGGAAATCCCAACATATGCTACAGACATAAACACCTGCCTTTGGAAAAAAAAAGTTTGGCCATGCATAACTCCTCCCCCAATACACCTAATGCTATGTTTACATTTATTGTCACCTAGGAAACCCAGAAAACATGGAGGTAGCCTGGTGGCATTCCCACGCTTGCATGCGACCGCATGCCGGTGCTCTAATGTAGGCTGCCGTTAAGCTAGCCTAGCCTAGCCATCAGTGAGTCACGGCTGAACCGGTAGAGGTACTGTAGCGAGACAGTAGGCCCAATAAAGCCACTCAGCCGAGCGGTTCCCTCGGCGCCCGCTAATAAATATGCCAGTCTCAGTATGCTCACTGTTAATGCATCATGATGCCACAATATTGGCCGCTACCCGCCGTTCACAGCCCATAACAAAACATCGCGACGCATATCAACAAGCCAGGCCACGTCGATCACGGCTACGCCCGTGAAAACGCGGTTCAGCGCGAGACAATGGCAGCGCTCGTCTCGGCTCATGCTTTCTTTAATACTCCATTTCATTTCAATATCAATAAAGTGGATTACATAGAATAAATCCTGATTGGATTACAGCGCTAATCTCCGCTATCGCATTACGACCGGAATTGAATTCCGGGGCGAGCTGCGATTCAAACACGATCTTAATTATCTCAGCACATCTCGGCACGCCTTCCTTAAAACAACAGATCATTAAGATTACTCCTGCCGCCGCTTACACACTAGCGTGCGGTGCTCAGACGTGCGGTGCTCAGACGTGCGGCTGAGGCCTTTGTGAGGCCTCCCGGGATGCCACAGCAGTTCTTCATATCAGCCGTGCATCATGTGTGCGGTGCTGTCTGCTCAGGGGGACTGTGTGGGAGAACGTCCGCCTAGAGGCCGCAGGCTGTAATGACAGGCTGAGTGACTGAACCCCGTGTCCTGTCCGCGCCCGGAGAGTGTTAGGGTCTCAGTGATGCGCCGCACGCTCCTCACGCGTGTGCCTGTTTTATATTCACTGCGTTTGTGATGTCACTATATCCACTTATCCAGCCCACAGCAGGGTTAGCCACGCCCACTCACGCTTGATTACAGGGAGATCAGGGCAGCCAATGAGAACAGAGCTCATTTACATCATTATAAAGATACAGCAGCATACACAGCCTGCTCTGAGTTCACTGCTTCTGTGATGTCATAGAAAACACTCTCTCTCACTCTCCTTTTTTCTCTTTCTCCCCCTTCTCTCTCTTTCTCTCTCTCTCTCCTTCTCCCTCTTTCTCTCGTGCTCTCTCTTTCTCTTTCTTTCTCTCTTTCTCCCTCTCTCCTCCTTTTTCTCTCTCTCTCTCTCTCTCTCTCTCTCTCTCTCTTTCTCTCTCTCTCTCTCCTTCTCCCTCTCTGTCTCTCTCTCTCTTTCTGCCTCACTCTCTTTTTCTCTCTCCTCTTTCTCTTTCTCTCTACTCTCCTCTCTCTCTCCTTTCTCTCTCTCCCTCCCTCCCCTTTCTCTCTAGCTCTTGTTTCTTTCTCTCTTTTTCTCTCTTTCCTTCTCCCTCTTTCTCTCGTGCTCTCTCTTTCTCTTTCTTTCTCTCTTTCTCCCTCTCTTCTCCTTCTTTTTCCTCTCTCTCTCTCTCTCCCTCCCTCCCCTTTCTCTCTCGCTCTTCTGTTTCTCTTTCTCTTTTTTTCTCTCTCTCCTCTTTCTTTCTCTTGCTCTTCTCTTTCTCTCTTCTCTTTCTCCCTCTCTCCTTCTCTCTCTTTCTCTCTCGCTCTTGTTTCTTTCTCTCTTTTTCTCTCTCTCCTTCCTTGCGCTCTCTCACTCTTCTCTCTCTCTCTCTCTCCTTTCCTCTTTCTCCCCCTTCTCTCTCCTTTCTCTCTTTCTCCCTCCCCTTTCTCTCTCGCTCTTCTGTTTCTCTTTCTCTCTTTTTCCCTCTCTCCCTCGCTCCTCTTTCTCTATGTCTCTCTCTCCTCTTTCTTTCTCTTGCTCTTCTCTTTCTCCCTCTCTCCGTCTCTCTCTTTCATTCTCTCTCGCTCTTGTTTCCTTCTCTCTCTCTCCTCTTTCTCTATCTCTCTCTCCTCTGTCTTTCCCTCACTCTTCTCTTTCTCTCTATTTTCTTTCTTCCTTTCTCCTTCTCTCTTTCTCTCTCTCTCTCTGTCTCTCTCTCTCTCTCTCTCCCTCTTTCTTTCTCTCTCTCTCTCTCTCTCTCTCTCTCTCTCTCCCTCCCTCCCTCTCTTTCTCTCTCTCTCTCTCTCTCTCTCTCTCTCTCTCTCTCTCTCCCTCTTTTTCTCTGTACTGCTTTTTAGCCTGCAGCTTGTTTAGCCCCGCCTCCTCACACTCATAAGGAATGATTAAGCTTGAGTGCGGTTGGCCTGAGATACAGTACCAGCCTGTGTAACCCTAGGTGATGAGGTCGGGTCCGGGTGAAACTGAGTTCTGTCCGGTTCTGGAGTGTAAGAACAGCAACAAGTGGACCTCAGGGAAGATCCGGGATACGGGCCCGTTAATCTGATCAGAATAACTGGCGGCTCCTGCTAACGGCTGCAGAAGACACTCTCGTCTTGGTGGCTTGTTCGTAAGTCCTCTCCTAGCGTGTTCTCCTTAGACGACCTTGGGAGCAGGCTCTCCCTCCATTTCCTGAGGAAATTAGGCGTGCTGCATTAATAAGTGGTCAGGGCTGAGGAGAGAACAGGTGCGCTGATGTGTTTTGACAGGCCTGTCTTTGCGGCGTGTACCGGGCTGTCCAACACACTTGTTAAACAGCTCAGACCCTTTTATTATCACTGCTCCAGAGTAGGGGCCGCAGAGTGTCTGGAGCGCCTGCCTCAGTCTTTCCCTCCCCTTCCTACGAGTCAGGAAAGGAGTGACAGTCCCTTCGGCATTCCGCAGCTCTCCCTACGTGCTTCAGCATCGAGGATGCCGGACTGGATCGTGGTCACAGCGTTCCCGCTCCTCCTTCAGTGTTAATGCACCTAAAGCAGCGCACTCCGCTCTAACGGCACAACAGGGCTCCGAGCTGGAGCTCGGCTAAGCTGGCGGCGGGCAGAGGGAGAGGTGCCGAGGGAAGCCATTCCGGTGCGATAACCACAGGAGCTTCACAGTTTTCTCATGCTGGGAAGACTCTGCCTAGCCGCCATGGAAACTGCCACTTCCTCACGCTCAACACAGCCTCCGTTTGATCCCTGCTCAGGAGGCTAAAGGATCGGAATATCGACGAGGTAATCTCTGTTGAAGTCACTTTCACGCCGGAATACCGAGTGTGTTCGGAGTGGCTAGACATTCAGCAGCACAGCTGCATTTATCTGGGAAAACAGGGAAACCTGGGAATATATGCACTTAATATTCCGAATCCAATCGGATTTCTGCTGTCATCTTTGGCGGCTGTTATCCGAAGCGCTCATAAACAGCATCTATGGGGTCCTTAGTTTGGAATAACGGCTAAAAATCCGATTATGGCTCACTAGTGAGAGTTCCAGTGCATGTAGACCCTTACTCTGATTTCTTTCGGATTTCTCCGTCACAGTTTTCAAGGTTTTGGCACAACATGAAATCACCTGTTGCCCTTTACGTCGTGCACATATTCCATGATCAACGGACCACAAGTAACCTCCCGAAGTGACTTGGAAGGACGTCTGGTTCCATTGACTTCCATTGAAAGCTAGGTATGTTTTTGCTGTCTCCTGCACACTTCTCAATTTGATCATATGAGGTTCGGAATCTGACCGCGTGGTCCGACGGAAATAAGGGAGGGCGATTTCTGTGACAAGCTCCATCACTCGCTTTTCCGATCATATCCTGCATGTGAGAGGAATGAGCTCTGTTCTGATTGACACATCACTTCAGCATGAGTGGGCGGAGCTAAACTGTTCTAAGCTGAACCGAGAGCATGCACTGACGTCACTTCCACGTCGGAATACGGAGAGTATTCAAAGTGGAAAAACATTCTGCAGCGGTGACACCTGGGAATACATGCACGTACTAATCCGATCAGAATCCGATCTCTGCTGTTATCCGAAGAAGTTGTATAAACAACCAGCCTACATGGACTTCTTAGATTGGAATTATGGCTGGAAATCCGGCTACGGATAGAAATCCGGTTATGAAATCAGACAAACACAGCCGGATTCTGGCTCAGTGGTCGGATATCTCACTGCATGCAGACCCCTAGTCCGAGCTCGTTCGGAATTCTCAGTCTGCGTATATGCAAAGCAACCGCAAGACGCCAACAGAGCTTGGAGCTTATCCCAGCGAGAAGCGGAGAGGGGAGAAGACAGGAAGCACCCTGCACAGGCTTCCGGTCCATCCCAGCTCTCTCTAAACAGTCCCACATGTGAAGGAATCCAGCGGAATGATTCATACAGCCTCAACAATACAGCCATCCAGTAAAAGCAGATAACAGGGAACGCCACTCGGAATAACATCTTACACGCTGCACTCCACGTCTCGGGTTCCTCGGTAGCCGGAGGCTGCAACCGGCTGCCAATGAAATTTCTCAATGAGAGTTGAGCAACACCTCTCGGCCCAACTCCGCCAGGCTCAAAAGAAAGTTGTGGATGGTAATCCTCGCTGAAAAGAAATCCATGATGCTGCGTTTCTGGGAACTTTCCAGCAGCGACAGGCGGCCTTTCCAATGCGCGCGCTCTTACTCTCCAGCCTGGCGTGGTCATTGATTTTGGATAATCTGTGTAAGCACCAATCTCGGGAGAATGCCTGATTTTTCCACAGTCAGGAACAAGAAAGCCCTGGGTAAAGCCCGCAGTCAGCTAAAACACAGCGCAGGGCCGCTCGAAGGAAGAAGAAAGAGACGAGGGTTAGATGGATTTAAGCGCAGATCTCGGAATTTCTCCTCACCGGTCTGCGGATGTGGGAAAACGTTCCGGTGTAATCCAAAGTCAAACCCACACAATTAACAGCAGCCAGTGTCAGCCTGGACCGGAATTCCACTCCCGTATATACTTGTTTATTTATCCAATTCCGGACTAGTCCAGGCTACAACTCCCATAACACACTTCATAGAGTGCACAGGGGTTCTACAGGTTCTAGCTAAAGGGCCAGATCATTTCTGAAGAGGAATCCCACCAATGTCACAGCCATAATGTCTTTTAATGAAGTATCTGCATCCAAATGGTCAAATTCTCCATTCTAGAGAAGCCTATCTCACCAGTGGTGGTGAATGGAACCAGACGTCCTCAGCATCTCCACATGTACAGCAGGTTCTCAGTGAGGAACCGAAGGCTGGGTTCTAGCTTTACTGGCAGATACACTGAGCGTCTGGGTTATAAGAACAAGGTCCAGCAGCAAACACACAGGACAACACAGCTACAGACTGGCAGAGGGCCAAACCCACTCTCTACTGACCGTGATGAGCGCCACCTCATTCCAATGTCCCTTACCCACCGTAAGATGACCTCGAGTGACCTCCAGAGGGACTGGCGAGCGGTGGCTGGGGTGAAACGCACAGCGAGCATGGTTCTAAAAACAGGCTTCTGGAGGTCATTAGTGATTTTCTAAATCAGATCTAATACAATATCTGATCTGGAGTTTGGGAGACATGGTTCCAGTAGTGTAGAGAACCAAACAGAACCAACACAAACCCAGAACTTGTACACCTAGAGACACTGATCAGGTACAGGTGGGCTCTTAAATCTTTTCAGAGCTGTAGATGGCATATTCATGGCAGCGAGGGCATCATACGGCATAATAATACCACCCCCCTCAAAAAAGAAAACTCCATTTCCCAGAGTGCACTACCCAATGACATCACACCCACATGTCCTCAGTCAACCAATCATTCCCGCTAGCTGTGCTAGCGTCGCGCCAAGCTCTCTGACCCCTGACAACAACCAACCAGTTCAAATAACCGAGTTATGCCGAACTCTCCAGCGACTCTGTCACGGAGCTGCCATTAACTCTAACTCCAATTAAACCCAGACCCATCTGCGCTCGCTGCTCCAGGTCCGGTCCGCTAACAGGCTGTTTCTCCTTACAGGATGTGGCAGAACATGGGGATTCACATCCTATCCACCGCTTTAAGCCCTCTCCAAAACCTTAACGCGCTCATATCTCATGCCTGCTCACTCCCGCTTGCTTTTGTTCGAAGCTCCAAAGCCGCTAGACAACATCAGTAAATCCGGTTTCAGTCCGGTAGTCCTGCGGACGAGGTTTGAGGTTTAACGCTCGTTCCTAGCGATTAGCGCGGGGAACGTCGAGCCCGGCACGGCGGCCGCCTTAGTTCAGCAACCTTGGCGCTTTTTGATTTGTGCTGCATATCTGAGAAATATCGCTGAAGTAAGTCGCAGGAACACTGCAGCTGCGCCCCGTACCACATGCGAACATACAGAGGCCCGCACAAAATACGCTCACGCCTGCAAATGATTTACTTCTGCAGGTCAGCGCTGCTTCCAGTGGCCCAAAGAAGCGATTACTGACAAAAACGCAAAGCTAGTCAGTGCTAGCTAGCATAAACGCCATGCTAACTGGTCCCTCCTGAGTTTAAAGAACAGCCCATATGGAGACGAACACATGCTGGCAGCAGGCCTGAACCATTCGGCCAAAATATCATATTGCATATTGCACGTCTTGTGGCCAGTTTCTATAAACTGAGATCCAGGCGTTATATGGCTAGTGTATCCGCTGTTTTGGGTTTGGAGCTTGAACGCAGCATGGTAACATGCCTGAATGCTAGTTAATTATAGCTGTGTTCATGTACACAGCCCATGGGTTGGTTCTGGTTGGTCTACCTAGAGGATCTAGAGATGGTTCAAAGCTCCACATCGCTAGGTTGAATATCATTAGCATTTCATTATCCTGAAAAGCTCTTGCGAGGAGAAAACTGCACCCGTTGAAACTGGGATTTCGGTACACGATAACCAACGTAGGTTGGAGCATGTGAGAAGAGACTTCGGGCTCAGTGAAGTCTCCTAGAGCCCTTCTCCACCAATCTGTGCCATTCCAGAACCATCAACTCCCTGGTCTGGAACCGTGGAACACATGCATTTGGTGTAGCTCAGCGGATAACACCACTACCCGCCAAGTAGCCACCACCACACGTGGAGACTGAGTGACTATGCTGTGTCATCCTGTGTGTAACCGCTGTCTATGATTGGCTCTCTGGGCCAGATGCTGAAAGAGGTTCTAGGTTCTAGATGGTGAGATATATACGTCCTCAAAGCAGGACGTACCGTTTGCTCTTGAACATGTTCCACCATGTTGTTTCTATGGCGGGGTTAGCCGGCTTCTGCTTACAGACTAAGGAGCTCCCACCTCCAGATACGTTACTGCTTGGCTCTCAAACCAGGGGACCCGTTCTTAGGAGCTTCAGGAGAGCCTGGGAACCAGCACCAACACCAGCACCAGCACTGGCACTTTGTTGATGGAAAAGAGATATTAATGTCCGTCAATGGCAGGGCATAATGTGTTTTTCAAAAGAACCCCGCTAAAGCCCATGTTGGGCAATGGAAGCTGATAAGCTGAGCACCACCGGAATATGCTAATCTAGGAGGTCCTATTGTGGACCAGCGTTGGCAAGCAGACAGTGGGGTGCCAACCTTACTAAGCCAGCGGGCTGATATAAGCTCGCTAGCTGGGAACCAATATTTAGCTAGTAAGTGCTAACTAGCATTATGCACAAATGTCATGCTAACTGGCCCCTGCTAGCATTTAGCTTAGGCTTGTTTTAGCACACAGGCTAACATTCTTGTTTGTACATGAGGTATTTCCGGTAGCCCACAACCACTGTGGCGTCTATGATGGGGGCCCAGGCTCGAGAAGACCAGGGTGGTCTCTTAGCGTCAGTCAATGGCAGGATAAATGTCGTATTCTCACTTCACTGTGGGAGCATCAATATTTAGCTGGGGGCGACTGCGTTCTCCAGCACAGCAGCCCCCGGATGAGCTGGCGCTAATCTGGGGCATTACAGGCGATCCGGTCCTAAAAGCGGCTCTATGTGCCGTAGCTTAAACCTCGGCATTTGGCATTAGCCATCAGAAATTAATGGACGATATAGGATTTTGTAGGCAACGTGGTCCGGCTTGTACTCCTTTTGATCCGTTCGCCGGCTGTATATCGATCCCCCCCTCCGCGCCGAAGCGTGAAAGTGACCAGGGTTGGGAAAGAAAGGCGAGCAGGTAGTTTTGAAAGAGCGAGAGAGGGAAAGAAAGACATTGAAGCGGCTCTGTAAACAAAGCCATTTCCACAGGCAACAGTGCCTGTCGATAGAAGGTGGTATTTAGCCCGCTAATGAGCGAGGGAAAATGAACCTGTTCTCCGGCGAGCACGCAGCACCCAGTAAGAGGCCGTGTTGACGAGAGGGGGAGGCTTTGTTTTGGTTGCCGGGTTGGAGATCGAGCTTGTCGAAACGCTCTGATCCTGACTGTGTCTGCATGCGTGCGAAGCTGGGCATCCAGTTCACAGACAGAACCCCGTGGCGGAGCAACCTAATCAGATTTCCTGACCAATTCTTTCCTCCGGTTTCATCTCCACAATTAGGCCGACTGGAGCGCAGCTGGATTTTAATTAAGAAGGCTCCAAACGCTGAAAACCCAGCATTCTGACTCTTACCAACTGCTTATCGGAGCGTCTTTCCATCTGCCAACACCAGTAACCAGAATTCGGAACGGTGCTCGCCTCCAGTGTTGACCCCAATACCCACACGGAACTCCAAAATCCAAGATTCCGGCAAAAAAAAATAAATCATCATGCATTGCCAAAGGTGTCTTCATGATGTTGGTCAAATATACCTCACTCAGGTAGATAATAATGATCGGGTTATTCAAAACACATAACTTTGGATACCGCGGAGACCTACTAGCGACTGGTGGTGCTGCGGCAGACACGGCCATGCACAGCTGCTGCATCCAAATGTCTCTTGGGAGCGCTGCAATCAGGCTAGGAAGTTGTTGCTACTGGTTACAGACGCATCATGTGCTGATAATCTTGTGTGGTTCTTCAGTTGCCATAAAGGTACCACAGAGCCAAAGACTTGCAGGTAAGCCCCTGTCCAAAAGCAAAGACGTCCTTCACGTCATCGCATGCTGACCTTCTGGTGCCAACAGGTGAAGGGCCTGGTGATCTCCGGTTTCCTGACCACTCCACCACACGGTTAAGCTTCAAGTCAGCTGGTCTAATTGAGTTACCGTGCTCTAAAGGTCTCCGCTATGGGCGAGGGCCGCCTAGGCTCTATATCCCGGATTCCCAGAAGGCTAACAAAGCGATCCAGGCTTCTATCCGACGGAAAGGGCACGCTATCACACGTCTCCTGACCTGTGGAGTTTGGCTTGACCACAGATTTTTGAAATGGTTCATCTCCGCTGCTGTGTTCAATAGACCATTTGGTCTTTTCACCCATGCCCCACGGATGTCAGGGGTGGGATAGCAACCGCAGAAGACTGCCGGGTGACTGCGCTTCTATGAACACGAAGGTAAGGCAGTGTCACGTCTCTGGGTCTCCCTGACACCGCCCACCTCCCGGACTCTCAGCATTCCAATCTGATGACATCACACTTACATGTCAACCAATCACGTTCTAACTCGCCCGAGTACCGATCAGCGGATCAGCAGATAACACCACTACCCACCAGGGAGCCACCGCCACATGTGGAAGACTCGGGTTCGAACCCTATGCTGTGCTACACCTATAAGAGTCCCTGTGCAAGACTCCTAACACCACACTGGCCCACCTGTAATATGATTGACCTTGTAAGTCGCAGCAGAGAAGCGCTATGCATCCCACTTCTGACACCAATGTAGCCCTGGCACAAATGAGGTGGAGGAACGCAGAGCTGCTCCTGTATCTGAATCCAGCAGCATGGAAGAACCACTGAGGCAACCACACTGAAGTCTCCCACTGTAGCCGCTCCGCCAGTAGACCCTGAAAACCTTCATCACACCCTTATCTAGGCCCCTGCCACCGAGCCATGACTGTACCGTCCACCTGAGCGTTGAGCACACCTCGGTATTACACGTGCACTAATACCTGCAATACCTACAACTGAGGAACCGTTCCACCTCGGATCTGTTTGGAGCCCGGTTTATAAATAGCTCTAGCCGAGGTTGGCGCGTGCCAGGCTTTCCTGCAGGGCTGGAGGGCCGTGGGGACGAGGAAGGGGGACATCAGCCAGCCAAGAGCGCTACTGTCACATCTCTTACCCTGCAGTCCCTCAGAGAGGAGAGCCGAGATCACACTGCTCAAACTGTTAAAACCCCACACAGAAAGAGAGGGAGGGAGGGAGAGAGACATCACACGTCCATCCTGTCTCAGCTCTACAGGACTGGTAGGTAAGCCCCTGTCCAAAAGCAAAGACGTCCTTCACCTCATCGCATGCTGACCTTGTGGTGACGCTTTAAGCCTGATGGACTAGCCACTGATCACATGATCATGACACCAACAAACATGGATATCTCAGAGATGCCAACGGGTGAAGGGCCTGGTGATCTCCGGGTTCCTGACCACTCCACCATACGGTCAAGCTTAAAGTCAGCTGGTGTGATTAAGTTACCGTTCTCTAAATGTCTCTCTCCAGGTCTCCGCTATGGGCGAGCTCCTTGGCAAGGCCGCCTAGGGACCCTATCCGGGATTCCCAGAAGGCTAGCAAAGCGATCCAGGCCTCTATCCGATTTTTGACATGGCAAGTTGACCTGTGGTTTCATTAATGGCGTCATCAGAGCATAATCGGACAACCTCAACTCGGCTTTCATTACATGACTGTCCACTGAAGTCTGAAGTCATGTGACCTTTAAACAGACGACACACATAGATCGTACACAGATAGGACACATGGAAGGGGGAATACGGGGATCCTAAGCACCCTATGCATCTCCTCGGACGCTCTTCCTGAAATGGTAATCGGATCGTGGAGACTTTATGGGGTCAAAGGTTCAAGAGGCTCCGCCAATGGGCTTTCAATCTCGACAGCGGTCGGACAAGAGGATCCGTATCGGGTGAATATCAGTTGGATATCCTGGCCGAGGTGGCATTCCAGTTTCGCAGGGTATCAATACTGGGATCTTGGCAGTAATTCCTGGACGGAATACCGTTACATGGAAAGACACCTTAGCCCTGACCATGTTGCCAAGGTTCACCCTGCTCCCACTCCCAGTTCCATGTATAAAGGCCTCCGGAATTAACGACAGGGATGCGTTAAGCCATGGAAAGCACTCAGGAATGGACTCTGATCCTCATGGGCGGAAATAATTGGACTTTCCAATCTTTTCCAAGGCACTCCTTCATTAACCGGCACTCCCCCAGCAGGAGGATCTCAGGGTCTGGGCTTTATTAAAGCAACAGGTTACAGAGAAAAGCAAATGCAGTATCTCTAATATTGCCGAAAAGGTAGTCCAGGGTTTCCAATCCTGGTCATGGAGCACGGCACACCCACCTCAGCTCAGGAAGGGTCTGGTTAACGAGCAGAGCCCAGCTTCCTAAAGGCATCCTACAGGGGAGAGGGAGTGTCCTGGCCTATTCCGGTTGGGTCAGGTGTCCTGCAAGTGTCCTTTGCTCTTCATGCTGTTGCCGTAGTAAACAAATGGAAACGGAGACCCATTATTCCCGGTCTCCTCCGGTGTGGTGGATCCGACATAACCGTATGACCTCTGAACTTCCGAGAAGGATCTGAATACAGCATCCACTGCTACTTTAGGATATTACTTAAGAAGCAAACTTCAGATCCCAACTTTGGCGTTGGCTGAGTGACCATGCTTGGGGTCAGTTTCGCCAAGCTGTCCATCACGGCTTCAGTGGTGTTGTACCTCCGGCTCCCGCGGGGCCCCGAGGGGCCGAGTGGTAAAAGGCTGGCTGTTACAAGGACTTCATGCTCTCATGGTATTTGCGGCGTGAGTGACACAGCACTCTCTTTCGCTATGGAGAGGCACGCAGAGGGTCTCTCTCCCTGACCCTTCCTCAATCCATCTTCCTCTTCCTCTCCATTTTCATCTCTCGACCCGTCCGCCTTCCTCCTTCTCCATCTCAATCTCGGGCTCGGCTCGCTCGCTTTCTTCCATCTCAATCTCGCATACGGCCTATCTGCCACCATTTCAATCTCTCACGCTCGGCCTCATACGCTATCCGTCTCCCGCTCCGCCTTTCACCTGCGGCTACTCCCTCTATCTCTCTCTCTCCCGCTCCATTCTCTCAGCGCCGCTAGATTGAGAGCCCTCACTCGATGCATTGTGCTGTGGAGGAGACGCGATGGCCTCTGGACGGATTGAGCTCCGGTGGGGATTTGATAAGTTTTCCCTCTTTCTCTCTTATTTCCAGAAGAAAGTAATCTCGCCGTGCACGCTCGGCATGGCCACCAGCACAACAGCCACACGCTCGGCCCATGGCTTCCAGCCACCGGCGCAATTCCGATATGCCTCACTGTACACTGATACGGGGAAATGAATGCTCTCCATGTCAATCAGCGGGACACAAAATACACACACGCGTTTGTTTTTATACCACATCAGGACCTGCGGTCACACTGAGAGGTGTTAGACAGTGCCGGGCACACTTCCGTTATTTTATTCCCGTTACAGACGGATACTCAGCACAAGCTATTCCTTATTCAGCGTTCGGATGAAGCGGGAAATCTGATATATACATTTTTTTGCAATGGAAATTCCCATCCCGTCCAGTCAGAAGCTGGTTGAGGACCTCCTTTTTCCAGCGAGGGGTTTTTCGAACAGCTACACATCCTTTCAGACCCATTTCATTTTTTTAAGGTGTTATAACTGCTTATTAATACTTAGTAATTACCAATAATAACTTATTTGTGAGCCATTTATAAATACTTTATAAAGATAGCCGTATTCTAAAGTGGTACCAAAATCCTTATTAAACAGTTACAATACATTTTTATTAGGGTGTTATAACTGCTAATTAATACTTAATAGTGTTTATGACCTAACCAATAACCAATAATAGCCTATTTGAACTATTTATAAATACTTTATAAAGGTAGCCGTATTCTAATGTAGTACCAAAATCATTATTAAGCAGTTACAACACATTTTATTCATTGTAATAACTGCTTATTAATACTTAATAAAGTGTTTATGACCTAACTGAAAAAAAACTATTTTTGATCAATTTACAAATGCTTTATAAAGTAGCCGTATTCTAAAGTGGTACCAAAATCATTATTAAGCATTTACAACACATTTTTCATAAAGTGTTATAACTGCTTATTAATACTTAGTAAAGTGTTTATGACCTAACCAATAACCAATAATAGCCTATTTTTGAACTATTTATAAATACTTTATAAAGGTAGCCGCATTCTAAAGTGGTACCAAAATCATTATTAAACAGTTACAACACATTTTTTTATGAAGGTGTTATAACTGCTTATTAATACTCAATAAAGTGTTTATGACCTAACCAATAACCAATAATAGCCTATTTTTGAACTATTTATAAATGCTTTATAAAGGCAGCCGTATTCTAATGTGGTACCAAAATCATTATTAAGCAGTTACAGCACATTTTTATTAATTAAGGTGTTATAACTTCTTATTAATACTTAAGTGTTTATGATCTAACCAATAACCAATAATAGCCTATTTTTGAACTATTTATAAATGCTTTATAAAGGTAGCCACATTCTAAAGTGGTACCAAAATCCTTATTAAACAGTTACAACCCATTTTATTATGAAGGTGTTATAACTGCTTATTAATACTCAATAAAGTGTTTATGACCTAACCAATAATAGCCTATTTTTTAACTATTTATAAATGCTTTATAAAGGTAGCCGTATTCTAAAGTGGTAACAACATCCTTAATAAGCAGTTTAACACATTTTTATTAATTAAGGTGTTATAACTTATTAATACTTAGTAAAGTGCTTATTATCTAACCAATTATAGCCTATTTATAAATGCTTTATAAAGGTAGCCATATTCTAAAGTGATTAGCTACATTTTTAAGCCTGTGAGCAAAAGGAAATCCTGGATTGGATCCGGTTTGGTCCTCACGCTGTGGGTTAGCGCTACTTCACTCAGTAAACTTTTGAAAGTCTGTGAGATGAAGCACAGACAGCCACACACTTGCACAGGCGCATCTAATTCGTCCCAACCTGTACAAAACACAAACAGCCTGCTGTTAGCGCCGCACCGCTCCCTGTGTAAATGGCCTGTCTGGCCCGATGATGCTAATGTGTATTCAGAGTTATTTCGGCAAATCTTGCACTTTCACCACCTCCCTCCTCCTCCTCGGGCCTCCAGCATCACAACTACATCACTCATGTCTCGGAGGGTATATCTGCCTGCTAGACCAGCACCCCTCCCTCCCTCCCTCCCTCGCTCTCGTTCTCTCACGCTCTCTCTCTCTCGGTCTCTTGTTACAGTCATTACATGTGAATGAGACAGACGTGTTTTGCTGGAAGGTTATTTATCTGAGACAAATACATGCAGAAGTGAGACGAGGCTATTTTCCCTCGCCCTCTTTCTTCGGCTGTACGGAGCGATCGTTTGTGGTTGACCTGAATGGCGACGAGGCAGCATCATTAAGGTCAGGAAAACAGACAGAATTCCCGCTTTCCTATGATGACCTGGCGACTGGAACTGGGTTCGGAACTATCCGGCGCACTATTCAAAATCGTGAACGACTGTGATCGAACTCACAACCATGGTTGCTAGGGAGCGTAAAGACCGGTCTCGGGCTGGGAAGGAAAAAGGTCATGTGGTCTGGTGAGTCCAGGCTGATCCTATGGCTGACCCTATTCCAGAGTGATGGGAGTGTCAGGATAAGAAGGGAAGCGCATGGAGTGACGTACCCATCATGCGTAGTGTCCACTGTACCGGACTCTGGAGGCAGCGTTATGACCTGGGGTGGCTTCAGTTGGTCAGGCCATGGCTGGCTGAGTACCACCTCTGGGTCCATCCTGGAACCATCACTGGGTTTGATCCAGCTATAGTCCAGGAACAGTGCCCGACACTCATTAGGCTTGGACTGTGGAAGAGTGGCTCAGGGATTCACAAGGAATCACTCATGAGCTGGCCACCAGACCCTAACCCCATTGGGGGTCTCTGGGATGGGCTAGCACGGGTGGTCCGGCATCACTCCTGTTGTCAGTCTCTGGATGCTGCGATGTTGCGTATCTGCCAATCTCCTCGACTCCTCTCTCCATGCCCATATGATTCCAGCATGGTTACACTGGGGGTGAATAGACTGGTACCTTACTATCCCAGGTGGTTGCTATGTTTATGCTAGGGTTGTATTTAAATCGCTTATCCTTCTGGATCATGGGGGTTGCCGAAGCTTATTCCACCCGGGAATGTCCGCCGGGTTAGCCTCTCGAATCCACCTGACTGCATGTGGTATGGTTTGGTGAGGACACCGGAGCACCCGAAGGGCACCCATGCAGACACTGGGAGAACATGCAAACTCCACATGACGTTCTTACTAGGTTGTACCAATGTACTTGTAACATGGACGCCCAGTGATGGCAGTCATGAGTTCGATTGGCGCCGATCTCAGATATGGTTCTCCACGTCCGCAAAGCTTGGTGGTACAAGCTGGGAAACTGTGGAACGAGGA
>JAMWET010002763.1:5000-20000 GCA_024036415.1 Prochilodus magdalenae | reverse complement strand
GGACCAGGAGCGGGCCACAAAGCACCTTCCGGCGGTCCTCAAGCCAGTACTGAGGTGAATCCAGGGGTCCATCATGGACCAGGCATGGAAAGACGTTACATCTAAGCACGCTTTCTTTAGAGTTGGGTTTCCCAACCACTGGGACCAGCTCTGACAGGTACTGCCTCCGGAGGTAGACACATACAGACACATACCAGGTCTTCCAGGTGTTTGCTAGGAGTCAGCTCATGCTCATTACTCCAGTTTTGGGCATTCCTGTTCCTGAAAGCCTCCTTTATGCGTTTAGACTTCTATCTAAGACTTGAACAACTTCCACGGAGATACGGACCCTGGAGCTTCATCAGTCTGCATCCTACTTAGGCGCAACCTAGGCAACCTTGCTGAGATGCTCAACCGTGGAGGTGCAGTTACACAACATTAAAGACGAATACACTAATAATAAATTTAAAAGTTCTCAAGATATGGAATAATAACTGCCTCGGCACTTCCGTACTATACAGTTCGGAACATCGCAAGGGTCACTGTCTAAAAGTAGACACCTATGCAGAAGAAGAGGACACGAAGGTGGAAAATAGACGGAGCGAGGGATGACACACAGCAGAATGGATATTATTAGCTTCCTCTCACAGGCATAAGTCCCGCCATCCATTCCGTCCTATTCGTATCTCGTCTGGAAGGGTGTCTCGCACTATTGCGATACGGCCACCCCGCTCTTAATTCCGCTCGGTGTTCCGAAGCATTTTTACATCAAAACAAACGACCCTTATTCCGGCACGGCCTGTCGTTCGGATCCCGCTACGCCGCTGGCTAATATTACCCCATATATTATCCTCACCATCTAAAACAGGGCATCATCTGTGCCATTACACACCAACGCCAGCGCCAATAACACCCCGTCCGAAGGGAGACGCTATTCATTTGGCAACGCGCAGCTCGGTATCGGCACCCACATCTTCCGCCCCGGGAATGATTATGTAGTTGTAAAACGAGCTCGCTCCCTCCTGAGTAATTCCCAGCCCCTCTCTGGTGCTCTGGGCCGAGGCGAGGAGCCGCTGCCGCGCGTGTGTGCGCAGGTGTGAAGCTTATATTACAGCCGGTTAACTCGGAACAGCGAGCGCGCGAGTGTGCGAGAGGTGTTGGCACCTAACAGCAGTGGCCTGCCACTCTCCATCAGCGCTCTTTATAAGCCTGAGGGAAATTGTCTTTTAGCACGTGTGTACACACACACACATACAAGCTGTCTGAAATACGGAAAGATGGCACAGCCCATTATCCCGGACCGGAATTTCAATGTGTAGCCAGAAACCACCCTTCGTTAGGTCCAGGTGTGTCCTCAGCAGTATAGAGATGGAGCAGGTACAGTGTACAGTGTCCTCTCGCAGCCGGAGGACGGACGGAAGCACCGGTGGATGTTTGAAGCTCTGGAGCAGCTTGGTGTTCGGAAGCTTTATGGGCTGTTTATCTGATGGGGACAGTTTGGACGTCCACCAGGTCTTCCAGGTGTTTGTTAGGAGCCTGTAGATTATAAACAACTGAGGATCTCCAGTTATGAAAACTCCTGTGCTGTAAATCCTCCTTCGTGCATGTTCAGCTCAGCTCCGACCCTGGAGCCTTGTAAACTTGCGTCTCACTTAGGTGCAACCCAGAAACATTTCAGAAATGATAATAAAGGACGGGGGAAGGTGTGGTGTGGTCATGTGTGAGTGACGTGTTTGAAATTGTGTCCCGTTTTTGAGCCGATTGGGGAGGGGGTTCTTTGGGGAAGAGTGTGATCAATCATGTGTGACAGACGTGTATATCGGACAAATACCGAGCAGATTTTCGTACAATTACGGAAATACCGAACAAATTTTCGCACATTTACGGAAATACCGAACAAATTTTAGTACTTTTACGGAAATACCGAACCAATTTTCGCACATTTACGGAAATACCGAACAAATTTTTGTACATTTGCAGAAATACGGAACAAATTTTCGTACAGTTATGGAAATACGGAACAAATTTTCGTACATTTGCGGAAATATGGAACAAATTTTTGTACAGTTATGGAAATACAGAACAAATTTGTGTACATTTGCGGAAATACGGAACAATTTTTTTTACGTTTGCGGAAATACGGAACAAATTTTCGTACATTTATGGAAATGCGCAACAAATGTTTGTACAGTTATGGAAATACGGAACAAATTTTCGCACATTTGCGGAAATACAAAACAAATTTTCGTACATTTACAGAAAATACGGAACAAATTTTCGTACAGTTATGGAAAAACAGAACAAATTCGGAACAAATTTTCATACAGTTATGGAAATACGGAACAAATGGCGTCCCAAATTAGCTTAATACGAGACACGACATTTAGTTGCCAAATAAAGGACGATTCCGTATTTTCTGGGACGGGTGGCAATCCTACCAGGCGGCCGTGCTATGGCGCTCACCCTATGGAGGTCCAGAGAGCCAGAGGAGAGTTCCGATACTAGGCAAAAATAAGCATAACCAATTTTTAAACTTCTGCTTCGCATCCAACTACACATGACCTTTACCGTAACCTTCAGGAAACCGGAGAAAACCATGTTCAGTTGTTTGATTGAAGCTTTGGAGGCTGGAGGACAAATCTTAGAACGAAGACCAGAGGTCAACAGGGTGTGAACTTTCCAACTAGCCTTCCAGAAACCAGAGATACGGACACCGAAATCGCCCCGGAGACGCAACCTGCTAGCCTGGCGTGGGTTGGATGGGCTTAGCTACTACCACATAGCCTTTAGCCTAGCTGAGGTTAGCGCTGTCTGTAGAAGGCTGGCAAGGTGCCATGGAGACCCGAAGAGGCTAGAGACAGCCGGCTGGCTGATAGCGCCGTTAGCTTAGCAGAAGTTACCTAGGCTAGCACTGTAGCGGAGGAGCTGTTCTGCCAATTCAGTATGATGCTAATGTGGTCCAGTCTTGGCAAAGGGGTCACGCCAAGCCATGACTTCAGGCCCACCCAAAAAATCCTGAACGCACGAGGAGCAAACCGGAGACACATGGTGCTTACAGAGGAATCCTACCCTCCAACAGATCCACAAATATCACAGCTAGCTAAGAGTGCTCTGAGTAAACACTTCCCTCCTAACAGACACCTATCAGCGCCGTCTCGCTGCTCCAGCCGCCGTCCTGCAGCTCGCTGCATTAATGGAGGAGTAAAGTCGCGTCTGCTGACAGCCTGCCTGCAGTAAACGCTGCTTCAGAAGTCCACAGATGCGCACAGAGTCGAGTTTATCTCGGATGCATGCGTGTGAGTGTGTGTGTGTGTGTGTGTGAGTGTGTGTGAGTGTATGTGTGTGTGTGGTGTGTGTGTGTGTGTGTGGTGTGTGTGTGTGTGCATGTGTGTGGTGTGTGTGTGTGTGTGTGTGGTGTGTGTGTGTGTGTGTGTGTGTGTGTGTGTGTGCGTGTGTGTGTGTGTGTGCATGTGTGTGTGTGATGTGCATATGTGTGTGTGCATATGTGTGTGTGCATGTGTGTGTGTGTGTGTGTGTGTGCGGTGTGTGTGTATCACTGTCACTGTGTGACATATCAAAGTGCTTGGAGCAGACAGCCTCAGCCTGTGCGCCATAAAGCCTGAGTGATGAATGACACAGGCATGTATGGACAGAGTGAGGGAGCAACAGAAGGAAAGAGAGAGAGAGAGAGAGAGAGAGAGAGAGATACCTGTCTGCACAGACGTTTAGAGTGCAGCAAGTGTTTACTGCTAACACGCTACAGGCTACTCAACACAGCTGCCTCATCAGCACTTTCCACACACAGCCTCTGTAGAGCCGAACTGAGAGAACGAGAGAGAGAGAGAGAGAGAGAGGGAGAGAGAGAGAGAGAGAGAGAGAGAGAGAGAGAGGATATGGCAGAGAGAGAAGTAAAGAGAGAAACAGGTAGAGAGTGGAGTAGAGAAAGTAAGAACAAGGGAGTGCAGTAAAAAGAGAGAGAGAGGTAGAGACAGGGGTAGATAAAGGGGTAGAGAGAGTGAGAGAGAGATACAGTGCAGTAGAGTGAGAGAGAAACAGGTAGAGAGAGGGTGAGAGAGAGCAGTGTAGAAAGAGGTAGAGTGAGAAAGGTAAAAAGGGAGAGTGAGAGAGAGGTAAAGAGAGAAAAGTAGTAAGACAGTGAGAGTGCAGTGTAGAGAGAAAGAGGGTGAGACAGTGAGAGAGAGAGGTAGAAGGACAGAGGGGTAAATAGAGAGAGAGAGAGAGAGAAAGAGAGAGGGAGGGAGAAAGAGAGAGAGGTGTAAAGAGAGAGAGAGAGAAAGAGAGAGGGGGGGTGAGAGAGAGAGAGAGAGAGAGAGAGAGAGAGAGGGGTTAAGAGAGGGGGGGTAAAGAGAGAGAGAGAGAGAGAGAGAGAGAGAGAGAGAGAGAGAGAGGTAAAGAGAGAGAGAGAGGGAGGGAGAAAGAGAGAGAGAGGTGTAAAGAGAGAGAGAGAGAGAGAGAGAGAGAGAGAGAGGGAGAGAGAGAGACTCAGCAGTAGGCGGTGAGGCTGAGCTGTTCTCCTGTAGGGAGTTCTGAGGAGGATCTGTCACCAGCTCCGAGAACATCCTCTCATATGGGTCTCAAAGTTTCAATTAGGGAGAGTTGTGTGTCTGTGGGAAACTCTTACCCTCCCTCTCCCTCTCCCTCTCCCCTCCCTCACCCTCTCCCCTCTCCCTCTCTCTCTCTCCCTCTCTCTCTCCCTCTCCCTCTCCCTCTCCCCTCCCTCCCGCTCTCCCTGTTCAGTGCTCTGCCTCTGTCTGGTCTGTAAGAGCGCTCAGAGTTCTGTCTGCTCAGTTACAGTCTACAGCTCAGATACAGAGAGACACCTGTCTGTCTGTCTGTCTGTCTGTCTGTCTGTCTGTCTGTCTGTCTGTCTGTATGTCTGTATGTGTCCCATAAAACATCATACACTCGTTTCATACGTCTACATCATTTCTGTATGACATCATCACCGTCCGGTCTGTCCACTGACCGATCAGTTCACCCCCTGTAAATCCAGACAGACGGACGAAGCAATGTGTGCAGGAAAGGATGAACAGACGTGCTGACAGATGGACGGATGGACAAACAAACAAATGGACGGACAAATCAAAGCACAAAGGAATGGACAGACAGATGTGTATACAGACGGAAAAACAAACAAGCAGACGAATGAAGCAATGCATGAATGAAGGAATGGACACATGAAGACAAACAAACGAGCAAACAGACAAGGAACGGATGGATAGATGTGCAGACAGACGGATAAACAATGGGGATAGAGCAACACGTGAATGAATGAACAGATGTGGAGGTGGACTGATGAACATGTGGACAGATGAGGCAACTGATGAAGGAACAGTGTTGGTGTAGAGATAAAGGAATGAGGGGATGAAGGAACAGTGTTGGTGATGGATAAAGGAATGAAGGGATGATGGAACAGTGTTGGTGATGGATAAAGGAATGAAGGGATGAAGGAACGATGTTGGTGATGGATAAAGGAATGAAGGGATGAAGGAACAGTGTGGGTGATGGATAAAGGAATGAAGGAATGAAGGAACAGTCTTGGTGATGGATAAAGGAATGAAGGGATGAAGGAACAGTGTGAGTGATGGATAAAGGAATGAAGGGATGAAGGAACTGTGTTGGTGATGGGTAAAGGAATGAAGGGATGAAGGAACAGTGTTGGTGATGGGTAAAGGAATGAAGGGATGAAGGAACAGTGTTGGTGATGGATAAAGGAATGAAGGGATGAAGGAACAGTGTTGGTGATGGATAAAGGAACAAAGGGATGAAGGAACAATGTTGGTGATGGATAAAGGAATGAAGGGATGAAGGAACGATGTTGGTGATGGATAAAGGAATGAAGGGATGAAGGAACAGTGTTGGTGATGGATAAAGGAATGAAGGGATGAAGGAACAGTGTTGGTGATGGATAAAGGAATGAAGGGATGAAGGAACAGTGTTGGTGATGGATAAAGGAATGAAGGGATGACGGAACAGTGTGGGTGATGGATGAAGGGATGAAGGGATGGAGGAACAGTGTGGGTGATGGATGAAGGGATGAAGGGATGGAGGAACAGTGTGGGTGATGGATGAAGGGATGAAGGGATGGAGGAACAGTGTGGGTGATGGATGAAGGGATGAAGGGATGGAGGAAGGTGATGGATGAGGGAAAGGGATGGAGGAAACAGTGTGGGTGATGGGATAAAGGAATGAAGGGATGGAGGAACAAGATGGGTGGTGATGGATGAAAAGGAACAGGAATGAAGGGATGAAGGGATGGAGGAACAGTGTGGGTGATGGATAAAGGAATGAAGGGATGAGGGAACAATGTTGGTGTGCAGATAAAGGAATGAGGGGATGAAGGAACAATGTGGGTGAAGGATAAAGGAATGAGGGGATGAAGGAACAATGTGGGTGATGGATAAAGGAATGAAGGGATGAAGGAACGATGTTGGTGATGGATAAAGGAATGAAGGGATGAAGGAACAGTGTGGGTGATGGATAAAGGAATGAAGGGATGAAGGAACAGTGTGGGTGATGGATAAAGGAATGAAGGGATGAAGGAACAGTGTGGGTGATGGATGAAGGAATGAGGGGATGAAGGAACAGTGTTGGTGATGGATAAAGGAATGAAGGGATGAAGGGACAGTGTGGGTGATGGATGAAGGAATGAAGGGATGAAGGAACAGTGTTGGTGATGGATAAAGGAATGAAGGGATGAAGGGACAGTGTGGGTGATGGATAAAGGAATGAAGGGATGAAGGGACAGTGTGGGTGATGGATAACTTTAGCTCGCTAGGGTTAGACTGGTTTGTGTGGGCGGGGCCACTGACATCAGCCACGTGATTGGTCAGGGGAATGCTGACAGAAGCGCCACCCAGGATAAAAATCCTTCAGAGAACACAGACTAAGGTTCTCCGGGTTCTATAGAGAACCCAATAGCACAACCGTCATCCCACTCCCCGGAGGAGCCCGGAACGCTACCAAAGGTCCCACAGCATTCCTGCAGCGAGGCTCCACGCTCCTCCTCGGCACTCACGTCATACATCAGCAGCTTCCCGTAAACGCAGCTCACGCCTTCACCCCCCCCTGCTGGGCTGGCCGCGGTCCAGACCCCGGCTAATAAAACACGAGCGCTGTCTGCAGTCTATCATAACAGGGCCGACGTCAGGAGCGTGCGGCCCTCAGTAAATAACCCCCCCCGGCCTCACCTCATAACCTGCATCATAACAGCCGGCCGGTGACTTACTGAGCATCCCAGAGAGCACCAGCACTGAGCTCAGACCCACTGCCGCTCCCCCTCACTCACCCTCCGGCCCCACAGCACGCCCCCTATCAGCCCCGGACGCAGCCTGTATTAGAACGGGAAAGTTTATTCTGGGAAAATCCCTCTTATGATCCCTGCCTGATATAAGGAGGAGTACCCGGTACAGCCGTATGCCGAAGTCGGAATTTTTGGTGGCCGTGAAAAGACGTGAACACTCATCCTGTATTTACTGAGGATTTTCTGATTTAAGCTTGTTATAATGGATGTTAAGGAATTCTCCCGTTCCACCTTAAGTGGTATAGCAGTTACAACCTGGTGTCTCAAGCTACCTGTCCAGAGTCTTGTTCAAATTTTCCCGTTCCACCTTAAATCATGCGTCAGTTACTCTTTGGCACCCCAGGGACCTTGTTAGGTTTTTGTTTTTAATTTTCCTGTTCCACCTTAAAAAGTACAGCAGATCTACTCTGATGTTTCAGAGTACCTGTCAGAGGTTCTTATTCAAATTTCACCGTTCCACCTTAAATCATGCGTCAGTTACTCTCTGGAGCCTCTGGGACCTTGTGAGGTTTTTGTTTTTAATTTTCCCGTTCCACCTTAAATAGTGCAGCAGATCTATTCTGGTGTCTCAGACTACCGGTCAAGCTTTTTGTTTGAATTTTCCAATTCCACCTTAAATGATGTAGCAACCACATCCTGTCACCCACCCCAGGCTACATGTCCAGGTGCTTGTTTAAATTTTACCGTTCCACCTTAAATGGGGAAGGGGTTGCATTCAGTCCAGCTTCTAGTTTAAATGTTCTAATTCCACCTTAAATGGTGCATCATGTAACTGCTGCATCATTTAAGGTGGAACAGGAAAATACAAACAAGAATCTGGACAGGTAACCAGAGACACCAGAATAGAACTTCTGCACCATTTAAGGTGGAATGACGAAATTCAAACAAGAACCTGCAGAAGTAGCCTAAGACACCAGAACAGAACAGCTGCACGATTTAAGGTGGAACGGGAAAATAGAAACAAGAAGCTAAACAGGTAGCCTAAGACACTGGCATAGAACTGCTGCACCATTTAAGGTGGAATGACTAAATTCAAACAAGAATCTGGACAGGTAACCAGAGACACCAGAATAGAACTTCTGCACCATTTAAGGTGGAATGACGAAATTCAAACAAGAACCTGCAGAAGTAGCCTAAGACACCAGAACAGAACAGCTGCACGATTTAAGGTGGAACGGGAAAATAGAAACAAGAAGCTAAACAGGTAGCCTAAGACACCGGAATAGAACTGCTGAACCATTTAAGGTGGAACGACGAAATTCAAACAAGAATCTGGACAGGTAACCAGAGACACCAGAATAGAACTTCTGCACCATTTAAGGTGGAATGACGAAATTCAAACTAGAAACCTGCAGAAGTAGCCTAAGACACCAGAACAGAACAGCTGCACAATTTAAGGTGGAACGGGAAAATAGAAACAAGAAGCTGGAGAGGTAGCCTAAGACACCAGAATAGAACTGCTGCACCATTTAAGGTGGAATGACTAAATTCAAACAAGAATCTGGACAGGTAACCAGAGACACCAGAATAGAACTGCTGCACCATTTAAGGTGGAATGACTAAATTCAAACAAGAACCTGGAGAGGTAGCCAGAGAGACCAGAATAGAATGGCAGCATCATTTAAGGTGGAACAGGAAAATACAAACAAGAAGCTAAACAGATAGCCAGAGACACCAGAATAGAACTGCTGCACCATTTAAGGTGGAATGGGAAAATACAAACAAGAAGCTGGAGAGGTAGCCTAAGACACCAGAATAGAACTGGTGCACTATTTAAGGTGGAACGACGAAATTCAAACCAGAAGCTGAACGGGTAGCCAGAGACACAAGAATAGAACTGCTGCACCATTTAAGGTGGAACGACGAAATTCAAACAAGAATCTGAAAAGGTAACCAGAGACACCAGAATAGAACTGCTGCACCATTTAAGGTGGAATGGGAAAATACAAACAAGAAGCTGGAGAGGTAGCCTAAGACACCAGAATAGAACTGGTGCACTATTTAAGGTGGAACGACGAAATTCAAACCAGAAGCTGAACGGGTAGCCAGAGACACAAGAATAGAACTGCTGCACCATTTAAGGTGGAACGACGAAATTCAAACAAGAAGCTGGAGAGGTAGCCAGAGACACAAAAATAGAACTGCTGCACCATTATTTAAGGTGGAGCAGTGTCACAAAGCATCATTACCCATAAAGCAGCAGGAGCGGAACACACAGCTGCCGTCACCTGGTCTCTGGAAGGTCAGCAGGGTCAGGCTGGTGGACAGCTCTGTGTTCTGCTACAGCCAAGTTCCAGAACCCAGCCGTCCTCTAGGTCTCAGCAGCAGAGTCGTTTTTTTAATGACTCCCGTCGTAAGAGACGCCCGCCCTGTTCTCACGGCGGAGAGGCTTTTTACATAAGCAAATTGAAAGCATTAGCTATTCCCAAACATGGATTTAATTGCTAAAGCACATTTCTTCCCTCTCCCGTTCTCCAGGACGTGGTGGAGCAAAGCTGAAATCACAATTACACAAATGAATATGTTAATATACGCGCCGTGATAATGTACGGCGTCGGAACGCTCGGCGGTGTGTGATTGTCTTTAATTATCTTTCCAATAGGCGGACGGGAAAGGTTTGAGCGTCCCTGTTTGTTCCGAATAAACATTCATCTGAAAGGAAAGAACAACAGTCGAGCTCGGCTCCAGCGGCTCGGAAGTCTGGAGAAACGTGCGGCGGAAGAACCCAGGAGCGCAGGAGCGATGGTGCTAATGTGGCTGCAGGATGAAGCTCTGGTGTTTAGGCCTCTGCTCTCTGTATGGATATGCATATACACATACCCTACTCTGCCAAAAGTATTCCCTACCCCATCCTAATCATTGAATTCCGGTCTTCCGATCACTTCCATGGCCACAGGCGTATAAAACCAAGCACCTGGACATGCAGACAGAGATTGATGTCTGTAAAAACTCGCTTGCAGAGAGCTACCATAAGCAATGGCAATGCTGCCGGATGCCTGAGATTGGAATTTTTTCCAATAAAGAATTCCCACTTATTTTTTATGGAATTGCCAATAAAATAGCATCATCGATTTTGCATGGTAAGCTACGAAGACACGTGTAGCTTCAGTGGAGGTTTGCAACCTGTGTTTCCTATCACCACCACTAGGGGTCCCAAAGAGTAATCAAATTCGGAGATTCCGGGCTACGTATTTTGGATTCCCTGAAAGCTAGCCTTGCCAGGGCTCATCGGAAGGGGCCTATCATGCGCTACCCTGGGTTTTGGCTATGACACAGATCTGTCGAAGTCGCTAGCTCCGAAGCATTCCCGTCTCCTATGCCGTCATCAGCGATCAGTCGCCGTCAGCTGGACTTTCAACACATTGATCTCACTATCTGCAAGGCACCATTCCCATCACACCACTGGGAATGTCCTTGTTTACATCCCGACTGATGAATACGGATGTGGAAAGCTTTGGGAAGTCCCCTGGGTCTGTTTGTTTACTCAGTCTGTTCACGGTTCGCTGTAGCTGGACATCGACACAGGCTATGATACGATGATGCCTGGCCTGCTCGAGCTCCTCCTCTGGGCTCGGCTCCGTCAGACGAACGCCGTGACCGCGTTATGTAACAGCTGTTGGGCAGCGAGCGAAGAGTGTTTAAATGTGGACAGATGGCTGTCCACTTCCCAAATCTCCCTTTGGCCTTGTCCACCTGTGCTGACACATCCCTGTCCGCTAAACATGCAGGTTATCTGTCCTCCCGAAAAAGCCCTGGCCGGGACCCGTGCCACTTGGCCTGTGGTGAATGTAATTAGCATATACGACAGTTTACAAGAATGCTTATGGCAATCGTATACCGAAACTACGGCCAACAGCGGATAAGGCGCCCGGAGAAAGCCAACCGGACCTGGCTCTAGCAGGAGATCCGGTGGGCGGGGCTTCAGTATTTTACCTTTAGGCTGCATCAGTTCTGAACATGGACTATCAAAAACCCTGTGACCCCCGTCAGGACCAGCAATGCTAACGTGGCTAACGAGATGTTAGCATGATCTTATTTCCACAGTGCTAGTCTTCATTAGCATTAGCTTTCTCGAGTGAAGTGTTCTCCAGCCTCAGCCGGAGCGGCGCATCGGCACCCTCCGCGTCTCTTCCTCACGGCTGCGTCCAGGCGACCGAGGCGGGCCTGGGATTAGCCCCTGCACGTCATTAGCATTTTAATGAGTGGCTTTGTGCAGCGTCACCCGAGCGCGTACCGGCAGCAGAGGAGACGCGAGGAGGAGGCGCGAGGAGGAGATGCGTGTTATTAAATTAATAATGCAGACTTGCGGTGCGCCCGCGAGCAGATACATTCTTTATTAGGACACCCCGGAGGGGCGGGCAGAGGGAGCCGGGCGCCACCAGGGCCCGGGGAACTCAGCGGTTTAGGGCTCCTGGTGGAAAACACCTTTCAGGCTGCTTCTGTTGCGTGCGAGCGGATGAATGTTGCAAGAGGAGAGCTTTGTGTTCCTGAATTAGCGAGGGGAGATTAATTACAGGGTGAGGTTAATGCTAAGTGAGGCAGTCTCCGTCGGGGTATATGTGAATTAGTATAGGGTATATTTGATTATAGAATATGGGGATAGTGATATAGTATATGGGTATATGTGATTATAGAATAGGGGTATGTGATATAGAAATGGGTATATGTGATATAGAATATGGTATATGAAATAGAGAATATTGGTATATGTGATATTAGTATATATGGGTATAATGTGATATCCTGAACCACAGCGTACATATGGGTATATGCGGGCCACGTTACCCCGGATATGATTTAGTTTGGATCATTTTCCATTTCTGCTTGTAATGTTTCTGATACCTGTCAGATACACGTGTACAGTATATGATCTCTATTGATACAGACAACACTGAGACACGAATGAGTCGCTACGGTGATATAGAAATAGGGGATTTAGTTTATAGGGGTATATGCTGTAAATGTTATATAGAATATGGTTATATGCCAGATATCGTAAATACAATATAGTGGCATAAGGGGGCTGATGTAGAATAGGGGTATATGCGATTATATATGCATTAGAACAGGGGTATATGCATATTAGTGGCGGGGTATTAGTGTTAGCATAGGGGTATATGTGATATTAGAATATGGCGTGTACAGTTATGCTCTAAAACTCTAGAAATATGGGTATGTGAAATAGAGAATATGGGATTTTATAATATGAATCCGGGGTATATGTTACAGATAATCTTTATCGTGTTTTATTATTAGCCCCCCATATGGGATAGTAGATGTAGAAGTACATAGGTCAAACGTAGGATGACCCCAGGATGTTGGGATACAGCCCAGCACGTGTGTCAGTGTTGAAAGGCCGACGAAGGCAATGCAGCATGAGAGGCCTTGTTGCCTAAGTCTCTGAAAACCGCCTCCCTACAGACCGTGAAGGCCCTTCATGTCATAAAGTCTCTGAAAAAACTGACCGTGAAGGCCTTGATGCAATAGGAACTCCGCGCACTGCAGCTCCGTAATACAATAAGCTAATGTGGAACTGGGAATGAGGGCCGGCGGGAGACTGTTGTTTTGATGATGTAGGATGTGGGTGAATTGTGAAGAAGACAGGACGGGGTGACTCTTTGCCGCACATCGCCTTTTTCCCTTTCACGCGACGCATCAAAGACTCAGAGGCACGCGTGTCCGTACGCCCGCGGGCCAAGCGGCCTCTCCGAGGAGACGCGACAATGCGGAGGGAACAAATCAGGAGACCGGATCAGTCAATGCATCAGCCGGAGACAGGGGGCTAAAAATTCCTTTCCCCGACGCTGAATGAGCGCCGGCTCTAATCGACAGAGGCCTGTCCGTCGGACGTTTAGATGCGCCATTCAGCAGGAGCGGTCAGGAAGGCCAGAGCTCAACAAAGGAGCTCTTGGATTCCCGAGATTCCGTCGGTCGAATCTGCAGCTTTGAACTGCGGCAGGAAAAATGCGTGGATAATCTCCTTCCAAAAGGCGGCTAACAACCTTAACCGACATCCCCTGAGCTCCCCGACCCGCCTGAATAGGGAGTCAGCGAACAAACGGAGGACTTGGAGTGGAGGGGTCCGGATGAAGAGGGGTCATTGATAGGCAGGAGTCAGAGGAGTGTGAGAGAGGACACTGGGGGCTGTTCTACGCGCAGCGTCACGGCCCCCCGAGGCTCGGACGTGGCCGGCTGTGGTCAGCATTCAGCAGCAGGCCAGACTTCAGCTCATTAAAGGTCAGCGTGGGTGGAGCCTGACATGCGAACGCAGGTCTGTGTGGCAGCGTGATGTCATCGGATATCAGCGAAGACTGAGAAGGATGATTCAGTGGCGAACCCTCAAAGGCTCAAGGGTCTATATATATATATTCATGGAGTTTAGCTCCGCCCATTCACGCTATGGCTGAGTGATGTAGTCTGAGTGGTCCTCAAGAAGAGAGAGAGAGTCGAATGGAGGGACAGGAGAGAGTTAGACAGTGAAAGCAAAAGGGGAGAAGGGCGAGATAGAGAGAGAGAGATGGAGGGAAAAAGATGGGGCGAGAAACAGAGCAGGGAGAGAAGAGTGAGAAAGAGACAGAGAAAGGGAGATAAAAGAGAGAGAAAAGGAGAGGAAGAGGGAAAAGAGAGTGAGTGAGCAATACAAGAACAACGGGAGAGAGAGATTAAAAGAGAGGAGGAAAGTGTGAGGGAGAGAAAGAAGAGGGAGACAGAAACAGAGGGAGAGAGAGAGGGAGACAGAAACAGAGGGACAGAGAGAGAGTGAGGGAGAGAGAGAGAGAGAGAGAGGGAGACATAAAGAGAGGGAAACTGAGAGAGAGCGAGAGAGAGAGGGAAACAGAGAGAGACAGGGAGACATAGAGAGAGGGAGACTGAGAGAGAGAGAGAGACAGAGAGGGAGAGCGAGAGGGAGACAGAGAGAGCCAGACATAAAGAGAGAGGGACAGAGAGAGAGGGGGAGACATAGAGAGAGGGAGAGACCGAGAGGGAGAGAGAGAGAGGGAGACAGAAACAGAGGATAGGGATAGAGAGAGAGTGAGGGAGACAACAGACGAGACAGAGGGGGACTAAGAGAGGAGAGTGAAGACATAGGAGAGAGAGAGAGGGAAGACATTAAAGAGAGAGAGAGAGAGAGAGAGAGAGAGAGAGAAAGAGAGGGAGACAAAGAGAGGGAGGCATAAAGAGAGAGGGAGACTGAGAGAGAGACAGAGAGGGAGAGAGAGAGGGAGACAGAGAGAGGGAGACTGAGAGAGAGACAGAGGGAGACAGAGAGAGGGAGACTGAGAGAGAGACAGAGGGAGAGAGAGGTACACAGAGAAAGGGAGACAGAGAGAGAGAGACATAAAGAGAGAGGAAGACTGAGAGAGAGACAGAGGGAGAGAGAGGGGAGACTGAGAGAGGGAGACAAACAGGGAGAGAGAGAGGGAGAGAGAGAGACAGAGCGGATCAGAGCAGAGAGGAGCGGAGCGGGACGGCTAACGTGCGGAAGGGGGGAGAGACCGCTCCTGCGTGGAGGTGGTGGAGCACCTTTAAGCAGGATACCATCAGTGGGGATGTAATTACAGCGGGTGGAGGCCCCGATAACTGGAGGGCCGGTCTGTTTCGGAGGAGGGAGAACAAAGGAGGCGTGCGGGGGGAGAGCGCCCAATAATGATCTACACAGTTTAATAAAACCCCAAACACAAGCGGGCCGGCGCTGA
>JAMWET010002762.1:2500-71707 GCA_024036415.1 Prochilodus magdalenae | reverse complement strand
GTGAATCTGTATGTCTGCTCTGCAGTGGATTTGCCATGCTGTTGCCAACCAAGGCATCCAGGGTCCTTTCTGTATGGAGTTTACACCCCAGGAACCAATGGCACACTGAGTCAAACCACCAAACTGTCTAGACTTTAATTAGGATATCCTGACCCTGGCCATGACTCTTTGTAAAGGTGTTTGACTAAAAATGGTTGGAGCCCCTGAGAGACCCACTCATCTAAAGTCTGAGTCTTCAAATCACCTTAAAAGTGATTTATGCTGATGGAAGGATGTCCAAAGACGGGAAGAGATAGAGCGCAAACCCAAAGAGAGAGTTAACCTCTCTCTGGAACAGTCCAAGGTGCAGTGTTCAAAGAATCAACATTGTCCACCGTTGCTCCAGCCGGCCATTTCCGGCCATTTCCAGTTGAGCCCACAGTTTATAAGACCCCATGTGGTCCAACGAGAAGATCAGTATCTGCCCCTAGCCAATAATCTTCCCTCCCAATGGAGTTTCCATGTGTCCTCAGTTTCTGATTTCCTCCCACAGTCCAAAGACATGCAGTCAGGTGAGTATGTCTTTGTGTCCTCCCTGCCATGGAGTCGTGGCCTGTCCATGGTGTTTTCTGCCTTCTGTGTAATGGGATAGGCTTCAGCAGCCACCCCATATCTCAGCCTCTCCCAGCGCTCCTTGGGCAGAAGGCCTGAAACACCCTGGGTCCCATTACCAGTGTAGTAAACAACACTGAGGTTCTCTAGAATGGAGCGTTTCACATCTAACCACTTTGTGAAATGTGCAGAATGGTCAGATATGTACTTGTGCTTGTTGCGGAGTCTTGTTATTCAAACTGTTTGGAAAAAAGAGATGAACCGGCGACGTCTTAACCACTTAGAGTTGGAAAGGTTAAGGAAAGTAACTGGGCTGTAATACTAGCTGTAGTGGAGAACCAGTGGCTTCGAAACAACACCAAGTGGTTTAGACGTCACCTGTTGGTCTCTTTCTTTCGTCTGCTCTTTTAAAAACTCTAAAGACCTTCCACAGGAAAAAGAAAAGCGTGCCAGCTGGGTAGAATGTGTGCCACAAACTGAACAAAACATGCCTTAGTGTTGTCCTTATCCCAAACTCCTCACTCTACCACCGTAAAACAGTTTAATTGACAAGGGTCCGCAACAAATACTTCCTGCTGTCACGTGGGGGTCAAGATGAGGAGGCAGGATGCAAGTGCAAAGAACAACTCAGACTAAACAAAAACCAAAGAAACCAGAAACACTGAACAGGGTAACCAAACCGACTGTTATGGAGACAAACCACCAGCAGGGAGACAAAACACCAAGCAAGAACACAGGGGACTACAGGGAGTATAAGGGAACAAAGACTAACAAGGAACACCTGGGAAGGGGCGGAGCTACAAACCAAGGACAGGTGAGGGGATTGACAAGGGGACGGAGAAGGAGGAGCCAAAAACCAAAATAAACAGAAGCACATGGAACAGAACAACAAAGAGCACCTGGACATGACAAGACAGAAACAGAAAGCCAGAGAAGACAGACAAACACGAGCAGGACAGAGCGGCAAGTGACACCTGTGTGTTAGACCTGCCATTTCCATCAGAGTTTGAAGTTTGTAAAAGAGTTTCTGTACTGACAAAAGTGTTCCACATCTTGTACACTGATTTTTGCTTTTGTAATTTTCTTTTCTTGAATGTCATTTTTTTGTACATTTGTTTTTTTGTTTTTTTTTTCTAAAATATTATTTTGTTTTGCACTTCTCAGCCACCGTAGTTATGGGCAGGTCATGGGACTGCACTGTATGTAGTACCTCTCTTGTTTCACAGTGTTGAGCAGACACGTCTCTGCATCCACAGTACCACATACAGTATGCTGGTGTCTCCATTCTGGCCAGCAACAGAGAGGTGTTGTTTGGAGGGGGTGGAGGATTCAGACAACACACGACAGGAGCCAGTTACTGCAGGCCTACGGCACAAAGCTTCAGCAGCCTATAACACAGCGCTACTTACATTTACATTTCAGGCATTTAGCTGACGCTCTTATCCAGAGCGACTTACAAGGTTAGTCATATTACAGGTGGGCCAGTGTAGTGTTAGGAGTCTTGCCCAAGGACTCTTATTGGTGTAGCTCAGCATTTGCTACCCAGACTGGGATTTGAACCCCTGTCTCCGACATGGGGTGGTAGTTCCTTGGGGGGGGTGAAGGTGTTAACCGCTGAGCCACACCAACCAGACTTACCTGGACAGTTCATCCGTGACCAGGATCACAAGGATATTAATGAGGAGGTGCCATTGCACACAGCATACAGTTCATTCACTGTTTTTATCCGCATGTAATGATGACTTTACCATCACTACCAGCTTATTCCTGTATCACTGAATATATTTTAATCCTCCTTAAATAATTTGACCCCATGTGAAACACAATAACCTCAGGGTACGTCTTCACACATGAATGTTTAAGGAATGAGAAACTAGTCACTAGTCAACTAGTATTAGTTAAAGTTAATATCCCTGTTGCCAGCTGAAACATCTTAATCCCTGCAATAATAATTCAATCAAAGGCTCTAAGGTGTTTGCTCATTGTGTACACTGTAATTAAAGTCTTTCACTGTCGGTCTACTATGAAACTTTGAAAGCATTTGAATAATCCCCACATATACCACATATAAGAATATAAACCTTATTGAGTCCCTCCCAGCCCAACTAGCGGCTGTACATGCTGCACATAGTGGTCATAATAATGTGACTCGACTGTGTACAACCTGGATTTTGCATGTTAAGGAACTGTATGTTCTTATTCACGGTATAATAACATCTGCATCTGTTACTGACGCAACCTTAAATAACCTCTTACTGCAATAACCTCACGCTAGTTACAGTTGCCACACAGTCCTTACTCAGCAGCAGAGGTTCTCTGTATGTGTTTATAAATTTGGACTGTTAGAAGAGGGCGGTGTCACTTGTTGAGGACTGAGAAGGCAACAATGGCGACACCCAGTGGTCTGCTAAGAAGCGATTCTACGTCGTCTTATCAGCAGTAGTGGAGCCGCGCTTTGGAATAAAAGCACAAACACTCGCAGGGGGTCTACTGTATATGCACCGCCATCTTTTACTACTGTTGATTGTCGCTGCGCAGTTGATGACATACCCTTCCTAGGTTCCTAGGTTCCAACAACAACTGGTGCTAACGCAGGCTGGGTCCTTACATAGCACCAAGGTCTTAGGAAGCCTCAGTGGAACCATGGTCAGAAGGGCCAAGTGAGGGTTTCTTGACAGCTACACATCCTTTCAGACCCACATCACCGAGTTGTCTTCTTACAGTGGAAAGATGGGCTGCCGTTATAATCTGACCTGAAGCTATATTCTTTTTTTTTTTCTGGGTAGGGCTGGGACAATTCCAGCCAGTAAACAAAACAATGTGAACTGTCTGCTGATGAGCAAGAAGCCGTCAATCATGCATGTCCGATGCATGAAAAGGAAGCTATTAACAAGAAAACTATGCACACGCAGCTTGGCTCTAGACGCCAGAGGGAAGATGAATGTTTCTGAGCAGTGGGGGTCCTGACCATTGAAAAAAAAAAAGGTGATGGGGGGCTAACAAAGTATTGTTATAAAGTGGATATGCTGGTCTTCTTGCTATGGAACCTGTGAACTCTGACTTCTGACTAACTGTACATGCAAGAAATACCATTTTCCTGCTAAAACCATTTTGCACTTAAAGGTGCAAAAAAACTGATTTCCTGTCAGATTTACTGGTAAATTACATGAACTTATATTACATTACAATCTTAACACGATCTTCACTGTTAGAGTTTCAGTGTTGAAAGCTGAAACGAATTGTCAGGTTTTGCTCATTTCAGGCGATTCTGGGGAGGCATGACTCCCCACTGTTGACCAGTCAAACATGCAAGCGATTTGATGTTTCACTATTAATGATCATTGATTGTTCGCAGTGTACTTTAGGTGGAAACACAAACATTTGAAGTTCCTTTGAAGTTGCAGATGCTGCCCTTAACTTAATTCATTTTGTGAATGTCTGTTATTTATTTATTTTGTTGTAGGTTTTAATATTTTAAAATAAAACTGAAAACCGCATAAATCTGAGAACCCCCTGGATCTAACTTTCCCAACTAGAGCAGCCCTGGCCCGATGCCATAATGAGAGACACTACTTCGGTATGTGTAGCTCAATAAATATTACACATATCAGTCTAATTATTTTCCTTTATCTTCCTTCCCAATAGCATAGATAATATGACGAGCATAGATAGATAGATAGATAGATAGATAGATAGATAGATAGATGTGGCATACATGATGAGAAAGTTAAAACTGTCCAAGCCACATCCTTAAGAATGCTGTATGGAGGTTATTAGAAGACTGTGTGTCAAGGAGAACAGGATCTGCCATATTTGAAAATTGTTCATTTCATACACTTTTGAGTATTTAAAGATTTTGAAAACATGAACTGCAAAAACAGTAATCAACAGAACTTGCCATGTATATTGTAACTTCAAAAAAAGACAAGTATGTCCAAAATGGCAGTTTTAAAGGAGAGGATAAATACCTAGTTTAAAGTAAGTCAATGGAATGGATATCTTGGGCCATTTCTGTTGGTCCAGTCATCATGACATTTTCACACAGTGTAAACAACAGCTGCAGTGTTCAAATGATGCATAAACATAAATACCAACATAACAGGAGATACGTGATTTCCACTAGACAGTGACATATGTAAATAATAAACATTCTTGAAGGCACAGTAACAGAAGTAAGCATGTATCAGTAGGAATCATGTGTGCAAGGGATCTCGCAGATCCTCTTCTCCTGATATAAACAGGACACATCCGCCCATTTATTGCCATAGTAAACCGCACAGTCCTCTCCCAGTGGATCATGGGCTTTCCAGTCATCTGGAGTATACCCCCACCACCTTAAAGAGAGGAACATAAATGCATATACTAATTCACATGCAGTTATACACCTGACGTCTGAAGGTATCTTTTTTATGTCTCCCTCATTTTGCTATATTACTCTGAAATCTTTTTCTCTCATTAATCTGCAAAGAATAAATAAATGAAGAAATCAAACCAAACCAAAAAGGAAATCACATTTAGCAGTCTGTGGAGGCCTCCCAGCTCCCTACAGCATAACACTACCACCACCATGCTTCAGCACCGGGATGGAAATGGTCAGGTTGTATGTTGTGCCTGTTTAGGCATTCAGGTTAAAGAATGTAGTCGTGGTATCAGTGGACCATTTGCCTGGGGGCTGTTTGATGCTTTTTGGTTTGCTTAGTAGAATTATAATTTACACACACACACACACACACACACACACACACACACTAGTGAACACACACACACACACACACACACACTAGTAAACACACACACACACACACACACACACACACACACACACACACACACACACACACTAGTAAACACACAGACACACACACACAAAAACACACACACGCACCCATTAGTGAACACATACACACACACACATACACTAGTGAACACACAGATACACACACCCACGCGCACGCGCACACACACACACACACTAGTGAACACACACAGATACACACACCCACATACACACACATATACACACTAGTGAACTCACACACACACACACAAACATACACACACTAGTAAACACACATACACACAATAGTGAATATACACACACAGAGGATCCACTAGCGGGCAATGAGGACACCTGCCCAGAGAGGTGGGCTGCCCTATCCACAGCGCCTAGGGAGCAGTTGGTTAGGTGCTCAAGGGCACCTAGGTCACAAGACTGGTCCCCTAACCTGGAGTCCATCATTATCATTATATCAGTGTTCTGAATTATAATAAATTATTCAACAATATAAGAGTTCCCTGATCTTAGAAGCTCAGGGTTCTTCAACAGTATAGTTTGTGTGATGTGTACACTGTGTGTTAGTGTAAAGGTTTGAGTGGGTTGAACATACATGCTGTATAATATCAGACAAACAGTATAAATGAGTTTTAAACATGATTCATTTGAGGCAACAGGTTACCCAATATAGCCTGAGTATAATGATCTTATCAGGGTCTACAGTGTGCATGGAATGACCTAGTCAGAACTTACGTTAGGTTCTTCAGAAGTGGGGTCTGATCCACCCAGAGCCACACTCCCTCAGTTTCAGCATCCGTCAGGCCGATCCAGTGGAGACTAGAATTTCCCACAGTGGTCACCATTCGACCCAGAAAGTCCTGAACAGCAAGGAGACGATGTAAACACCATTTTAGAAAACCTGACTGACTCATTACAGCAGGTGTAGTGTTATAGGTCCATCATACATGTTCTTCTTTACTGTTGACGATGGCCAGATCTCCACCCAGTTCTTTACAGCGCTCTCTACTGGAGCTCCAGGATAATTTGTCCTGGGAGAAAACGTAGAGTCTGTCTCTGTCCTGGACTTCTATCACTGCCAAAAGGACCAGTTTACAATTATGTGAGAGTAAATATACAAGCAAATTTATATGAATATATGACTTATTTACACATAAATACATAAACACAGTATATCCAGTATATTTCCTGTGCCCAAAAACCATAAGGAATTACATTAGGCTGGACACTACAGAGGAGTAGCAGAAGCAACCCTAACTTTTTTTCTAGTAGTGGCAACCCAGGTTTCTTAGTCCCGATGTATTGTTTAGGTGGTCAGGCCAAGTCAAGCCCTAGCTCACATGTTCTCCAGTGTTGCTCACACCTGATTTGGTGAAACCACTTAGTCTCATTGTTGGTGCTAGAAATGCAGGAGCAGTTCTGCTGCCTGGTGGTCCTGATAGGATTGATCATCCAGTTTATTATAGTAGTACCTGTAGTAGTAGTAGTAGCAGTAGTAGTAGTAGTAGTAGTAGTAGTACTTGTAACAATGGGTTTAGGCGGGATGCAAGTGCATAGTGGTTTTATTGGCATTAGTCTGGGTAACAGGGGTCAAAACACAGGTGGGTATGACTAAACACGTGTCCATAACTTGAAAGCTGAAACCAAACTGAAGACAAAGACAAACAGCCTAGAACGAACAAAGGTACAACAACTCAGAACTAACAAGAGACAACAGCTTAGAAATAACAAAGGTACAACAGCCCAGCACTAACACAGGGGAGAAAACAGAGACTTCACAGACAGGGCAAACAGAGGGGTCTTAATACAAGTCCTAATTAGCGTCAGGTGTGGGCGTGGGTGGAGCCAGGGTGGAGCAAGAAAAGCAATGTTCTGCTATAAAACAACCAGAGGGGGCGTAGTTTGACATGGACCCTCCACCCACAGGCAGGCAGCTAGACAGACAGAGATGTAACAGTACTATTAGTTGTAGTACTTCTAGTAGTAGTAGTAGTAGTAGTGGTGGTAGTAGTAGTAGTAGTAGTATTATTAGTTGTAGTAGTAGTAGTAGTAATTGTAGTAGTAGTAATAGTAGTAGTGGTAGTAGTAATAGTAGTAGTAGTATTAGTTGTAGTAGTGGTAGTTGTAGTGGTAGTTGTAGTAGTAGTTGTTGTAATAGTAATAGTAGTAGTATTAGTTGTGGTAGTGGTAGTTGTAGTGGTAGTAGTAATTGTTGTAGAAGTAGTTTTAGTAGTAGTAGTTGTAGTAGTAGTAGTATTAGTTGTAGTAGTGGTAGTTGTTGTAGAAGTAGTTTTAGTAGTAGTAGTAGTCATAGTAGTAGTAGTTGTAGTAGTATTAGTAGTTGCTGTAGTAATAGTAGTAGTGGTTGTAGTAGTAGTAGTAGTAGTTATAGTAGTAGTAGTGTTTGTAGCAGTACTTGTAGTAGTATTATTATTATTAGTAGTAATAGTAGTAGTGGTTGTAGTTGTAGTAGTGGTTGTAGTTGTAGTAGTAGTAGTGGTTGTAGTAGTAGTAGTAATGGTAGTTGTTGTGGTAGTTGTAGTAGTAATAGTAATATTACAGAGTATGTGGTAAATGGAGCTAACACGGTGGACACTGAGTGTAAAGACTGTGTAGGTGGACCTAATGCAGAGACCACTAAAGACATATACTGGTATAGTTGGTTAATGAGTCATATACAGTGATACTATGATAATACAGAGATTATGTAGGCATACATACGTCCAGCTGTACACTTCTTAGCGGGTGGAGGGCATGGCAAGGGTGGAGGACATGATGCTGATTTGATTTTCCAATCTAAGAAGGAAAGTAAAATAAAACACTGTGATCACACAACACTAAGTCTAGGACACTGAACGACAAATGTACTTTACTAATGTGCAGCTCTGTATGAAGTCCAGGCTGGAACACTCTTCCTCAACTCAGCATGTAAAGGAAGGGCTAAACTGCTCAGTAGGTGGACTAGGTGGATATACAGGAGGTGAAGATACGTTTTTTTGATATCCCAGAAAGAATGAATTTAAACTGGAATGTGTGTTTAGCTTAGTTTATATGTAAAGGGACTGAATACGGACTGAGTGGACTGGGAAGCGAGGGGATGTTGCTTTAGCTTATACACCAAATAAAGATTTACTGTTTCAAAACTGAGATCATTTCTGTCTGTTAAAATTCGGACCAGGTCTTTCTCACTGGACATTTTCTTGGTCATTCTCTTCTACTATGCTCGTCTGGGTATGTGATGAAGGGTTGCAAGCGAAGTTATACAAAAACTTACACAAATATACCACAACTGCATTTGTCAGCAGAGAGAGGATAAGCAGAACAGAGATGGTGATCATCAGAAGTTTCCCAACTCTCTTACCACCTCCTGCACGGCCATCTGCGAAACACGCACTCAGTGTTATTAGATATTAACACTGATTCATATATTTTAAAAGAGAATGAAGCACGCTAATGCCTAAGTATACCAAAAGCTCTTACAATCAGATATATGCCATAATTATTTTATTTGCAGTGCAATACTTGAATTTCGGCCAAATATCTCGTTTTATTCTTTCTGTACATTTTGTGACTAATAGCTTATTTATATATATATATATATATATATATATATATATATATATATATATATATATATATATATATTGAACGTATTGAACACTAGTATTAATCTCTCTAAACCGTATAAAAGATTTTATTACATATAGTAAATTGTGTATTTTTTATTAATTGTTTGCTGTTTATGATGAGCAGATACAGTAAAGCAGGGAGTGAGTGCATTCTGAAAACTTACCTCGGGACTGCGATTTTGATGCTGAGGACATATTCGAGTAGATATGCTCGTCCATTTCCATGGCTAACAGCAAAGTCAGAAAACTGCGGAAGATGTTTTCTGCTGAATCTCAGAGGATCTCAGTGTCACGTCCTTTCAGTCACTTCCTGAGACATGATGTCTATCCTTCACTCTTCTACTTTTACATACTGCAGATTTATAGCTTTTCTGGCAGCATTAATTTATCACATCCACCACTTCCCTTTGCGTGTGAACAGTTGTGTAATAATTTGTGTTCTTCATTTTTGCTTCCTTTTTGTTTTTCAAATTTGTGTTTCAAAAACAAGGTATGTGCGTGAATCTGTATGTCTGCCCTGCAGTGGATTTGCCATGCTGTTGCCAACCAAGGCATCCAGGGTCCTTTCTGTATGGAGTTTACAATCCCAGGAACCAATGACACACTAAGCCAAACCACCAAACTGTCTAGGCTTTAATTAGGATATCCTGACCCTGGCCGTGACTCTTTGTAAAGGTGTTTGACTAAAAATGGTTGGACCCCCTGAGAGACCCACTCATCTAAAGCCTGAGTCTTCAAATCACCTTAAAAGTGATTTATGCTGATGGAAGGATGTCCAAAGAAGGGAAGAGATAGAGCGCAAACCCAAAGAGAGAGTTAACCTCTCTCTGGAACAGTCCAAGGTGCAGTGTTCAAAGAATCAACATTGTCCACCGTTGTTCCAGTCAGCCATGTCCAGTTGAGCCCACAGTTTATAAGACCCCAGTGGTTGGCGTCCCTATGTCGTCCAACGAGAAGATCAGTATCTGCCCCTAGCCAATAATCTTCCCTCCCAATGGAGTTTCCATGTGTCCTCCGTTTCTGATTTCCTCCCACAGCCCAAAGACATGCAGTCAGGTGGGTATGTCTTTGTGTCCTCCCTGCCATGGATTCGTGGCCTGTCCATGGTGTTTCCTGCCTTCTGTGTAATGGGATAGGCTTCAGCAGCCACCCCATATCTCAGCCTCTCCCAGCGCTCATTGGGCAGAAGGCCTGAAACACCCTGGGTCCCATTACCAGTGTAGTAAACAACACTGAGGTTCTCTAGAATGGAGCGTTTCACATCTAACCACTTTGTGAAATGTGCAGAATGGTCAGATATGTACTTGTGCTTGTTGCGGAGTCTTGTTAATCAAACTGTTTGGAAAAAAGAGATGAACCGGCGACGTCTTAACCACTTGGAGTTGGAAAGGTTAAGGAAAGCAACTGGGCTGTAATACTAGCTGTAGTGGAGAACCAGGGGTTTAACAACTCCGAAGGGTTTAGACGTCACCTGTTGGTCTCTTTATTCGTCTGCTCTTTTAAAAACTCTAAAGACCTTCCACAGGAAAAAGAAAAGCGTGCCCGCTGTGTAAAATGTGTGCCACAAAATGGACACAACATGCCTTAGTGTTGTCCTTATCCCAAACACCCCTCACTCTACCACTACAAAACAGTTTGATTGACAAGGGTCCGCAACAAACACTTCCTGTTGTCACGTGGGGGTCAAGATGAGGAGGCAGGATGCAAGTGCAAGGATTTTAATAAACAGAACTCAGACTAAACAAAAACCAAAGAAACCAGAAACACTGAGCCGGGTAACAAAACCAACCGCTATGGAGACAAACAACCAGCAGGGAGACAAAACACCAAGCAAGAACACAGGGGACTACAGGGAGTATAAGGGAACAAAGACTAACAAGGAACACCTGGGAAGGGGCGGAGCTACAAACCAAGGACAGGTGAGGGGATTGACAAGGGGACAGAGAAGGAGGAGCCAAAAACCAAAATAAACAGAAGCACATGGAACAGAACAACAAAGAGCACCTGGACATGACAAGACAGAAACAGAAAGCCAGAGAAGACAGACAAACACGAGCGGGACAGAGCTGCAAGTGACACCTGTGCAGCCAGCAGAGGGCGGCAGCAGCGGCGCCGTTCTGGGGGAACTACAGCCCGGAACTCCAAACCCCAGAATGCCCCACGCTGGTCAGCAATATAAGCCCTCACCACACAAACACCGTTGCTACACCTTTGTAGAGGGGTAGCCGGTACGGTACTAGAGAAAACAAGAAAAGAGAAGAAGCGCCAAGCCAAGAGCCAAGCCAAAAGCCAAGCCAAGAGCAAATAAAGAAAAGAGAAAAAGAAAAGCAGCAAGTGCAAAAAAAAAAAAAAAAAATTAAAATTAAAGAAAAAAAAAAAAAAAAAAAAACTGCACGCAGTGAACTATAATTCCCCTTTCGGTTAAACCCTCTACCGTTTATTTCTGTTCTTATATAAGCTTTTCTTTTGTTTGAATACACTGCCCTGGCGTATCTTTTGTTTTGTTCCCGCCGTTTCTTCCTCTTACCTAACACAGTTGACACTGAGTGTAAAGACTGTGTAGGTGGACCTAATGCAGAGACCACTAAAGACATATACCAGTATAGTTGGTTAATGAGTCATATACAGTGATACTATGATAATACAGAGATGATGTAGGCATACATACGTACAGCTGTACACTTCTTAGAGGGTGGAGGGCATGGCAAGCGTGGAGGACATGATGATTTGATTTTCCAATCTAAGAAGGAAAGTAAAATAAAACACTGTGATCACACAACACTAAGTCTAGGACACTGAACGACAAATGTACTTTACTAATGTGCTGCTCTGTATGAAGTCCAGGCTGGAACACTCTTCCTCCACTCAGCATGTAAAGGAAAGGCTAAACTGCTCAGTAGGTGAACTAGGTGGATATACAGGAGGTGAAGATACGTTTTTTTGATATCCCAGAAAGAATAAATTTAAACTGGAATGTGTGTTTAGCTCAGTTTATATGTAAAGGGACTGAATACGGACTGAGCAGACTGGGAACTGAGTGGATGTTGCTTTAGCTTATACACCAAATCAAGACTTACTGTTTCAAAACTGAGATTATTCCTGCTTGTTAAAATTCGGACCAGGTCTTTCTCACTGGACATTTTCTTCAGAATTCTTGATCATTCTCTTCAACTATGCTCGTCTGGGTATGTGGTGGAGGGTTGCAAGCAAAGTTATACAGTAACTTACACAAATATACCACAACTGCATTTGTCAGCAGAGAGAGGATAAGCAGAACAGAGATGGTGATCATCAGAAGTTTCCCAGCTCTCTTACCACCTCCTGCACGGCCATCTGCAAAACACATATTCAGTGTTATACATGTATATGTATGCCATAATTGTATTTTATTTGCTGTGTAACACTTGGATTTTGGCCAAAAACCTCTTTCTTGGTGTTTCTAACTGTTAGACAAAAGACTTCGAGACCGACGTGTGTAGAACTAAAAACCAGGAATGGTTTATTTACAAACAGGCAATCACAGCAAGCACCAGTACACAGTGAAAACAATGGGAGAAGCTAAATCAGAGTCAGGGACAGGCGGAGGTAAGAACAAGGTAGTACAAGCAGCGAGGGCAAACAAGTTTAAAGGGGAAACCGAAGGGGAAAACCAAAGTGAGAAAGCAGAGCTAAAAACCGTAGAGTCCGAGCACGAGCGAAAGGGATTAGGCGAAAGAGCAGTAGAGGAACGAAGGGAGTCGGAAACCAGAGTAAGACCATACGAGGACAGACCGCTCAGGATTGCTAACCTATGTTTGGCGAAGCTTCGCAAAGTGTGAGTGTTTGTGAGTGGCTTAAATACAGGAAGTAATTAGATACAGCTGAGGTTAAAACTCTGGCACTCTAGAGCGAATCACAGAGTCCGACCGGGGGCGCATAGACATGACGTCATCGAGCGTGGCCCTCTGGGAAGTGGAGTCCTTAAGAGCGGAGAAGCCGGGGAGACGCGGAGGCGTGACACTAACAACTTAACATTTTCCCACACTGTAGCCGGGTCACTGTCATACTGTATATGTGCCAACAAACACTTCTTGACTAATAACCTCTGATATATACACTATATTAAAAGAATAACTGCACCCAGAAGGAAGTGTGTGATTGCAGTGCTGTTGGGAAGGAAGATTAAGGTTACCAGGGACCATAAATTACTGATTTGGGCGATATTTTTCAGTTACATTTAGTATATATATACATATATATATTGTCGCTGTCCAAAGAAAAACAGGTATCTGGAATGGAAGTCAATAAAACCAGACGTCTTTCCAAGCAGTTTTGGGTCATTTCTGTTGGTCTGTTCTTAATGAAAGTTCCACACAGTGTAAACAGCAACTTATGTGATCAAATGAGGCATAAAAGTAAAATCAACAAAAATGGAGACACATGTTTTTCTTTGGACAGCGACGATATATATATATACTGAATGTAACTGAAAAATATCACCCATATCACCCATATCAGTCATTTATGGTCCCTGGTAACCTTATATATATATATATCTTTTTTTTTTATTTTTTTTATTTTAGGGTTTATTACACTTTTTTCAGTCTTCATGCAACTATGTAACTATGTTGTGGTCTACTGCAATAGATTTACATGCATCAGTTTTCCCAAAACAGAATCTCGTAGTGACTCGTCTGTATTCACCCTCTGTCTGAAACAGTCTGTGATAGTGCCTGTGCCTCCAGCCCCAGTATGTTCTTATTAGTCAGGTAGCCCAGAGTAGTCAACTCCCAGGGTAGTCCTATCCCTATATGTTCTACCCCTTGCAGTCTGTAGAGAGACCTGTCTCTCCGCTTGTCTCCTGTGCATCACCTCCACCTTGAAAGCTGATGTTTGTGGGCACTTATCTTACTTTGTCTTTTCCAGCAGTCAGTATCAAACCCTGTTAGCTTCATATTCATATCCATCAGATCTAACCGCTCACTAAGACCTTCTATTTGTGTGTTATAACTGTACAGATTTCATAACTGACCATTACAGGCAGGTCATAATATGCAGATCACTGTAGCTGTATTACATTAAACTCAGTGGCCTTTCACCCAGATGGCATAACTGTGCCACAGGTTAACCACTGAGAGTGCAGCAATTTCTTGAGTATGAGTGTTTGACCTTTTTCGTCATTGAAGCCAACACTTCACTGCATCTTCAAATTTTAGCTTTCTAAGTGAACCAAGGATTTAAACGAAAGAGAGTAAAGTTGAATGAGGGTCTGGACTGATTAGATACTGAGCAGATTATATGTTTTAATGCATTTGGAAACTTTAAATTATTTAGCAGTAATTTTTCATTAGTTCTCATCGTGTACTGTTAAGCTCTCCTGACCAACACTGAGTCCCCCTCAGATGATCTGGGGATGTTTTAATTACATGGAAAAGGGTTATTTGGTTGAGGTGACAGTGAATATGAATCACAATGCCTACAATGAGCTGCTGGACAACCAGGTTATCATCTTACAGAGGAACATCACATTCGTATCCCTGTATTCCATGATGACAATTCCTGTGAACGATTAACATTAACATGAGCAAAGGGTGGGCCGCAAAATCATTAGATATGTAACCATCTGTTTATTACTGTAAGAAACAATCCAGTTAAAAATAATTGAGTGGTTTCACTGGTGATACCGGTGCATTGCACACAGAAGCAACTAAGCACAAATAAAAGAGAGGCTAGTCTAACTAAGCTAGACCATTAAACCAACTAATTCTAAGAAAGCAGACAACTAGACACTAACTGTGCTAGCAGGTTTGTACAGTGACTGGGTTGTTTGAGCTAACTTGATTAGAAACTCAGAGTATTTAAGCTTGAATGTACTGAGTAACTTTCTTGTGGCAATATGTTTCCATGTAAAATCAGTTTACAGTAAGAAAGGTACTAATCAACAGGAGCTGTTCACGAACTTAGATAAAGTATTTATGGATAAACTAACAAACAAACAAACCAACATAAGAATCCTTTGTATCGTTTTATTCTTATGTCTTGTAAATTTTCCATCTTGAAGTGTTAAATAAAAAGAAATTCCCTTGAAGGAGAATCTAATGCTAACCAGTAATGGTGAAAGATAGATACACATGTATACGTGTTACAGTTTCAACTGCCTGCAGTCTAGACCTCCAAACCTTATACAGGATGCGTTTCATATTGAACCCTAGTGACCTGGTCCTTTTAAACCATTCCTGTTTTGGGGGGTGTCTCATTGTTGCTCCTCTACTGCACCTGGTGTGAATTTCATTAACACCAACGCAGCTGAAACTGATTAATGGCCCTCCCTACTACTTAACTGACCAGATCCATATCCCTGATGATATGGAGTTGAACTGAGTTGATGCTATACTCTGATTAAAAAGTGTTCCCTTTATGTTTTTTGAGCAGTATATATATGATATATATACATACAGGGGTTGGACAATGAAACTGAAACACCTGTCATTTTAGTGTGGGAGGTCTCATGGCTAAATTGGACCAGCCTGGTGGCCAATCTTCATTAATTGCACATTGCACCAGTAAGAGCAGAGTGTGAAGGTTCAGTTAGCAGGTAAGAGCACAGTTCTGCTCAAAATACTGCAATGCACACAACATTATGGGTGACATACCAGAGTTCAAAAGAGGACAAACTGTTGGTGCACGTCTTGCTGGTGCATCTGTGACCAAGACAGCAAGTCTTTGTGATGTATCAAGAGCCACGGTATCCAGGGTAATGTCAGCATACCACCAAGAAGGACGAACCTCCACCAGCATCACGTAGTGACCTGGCCACTATCCTGCAAGAAGAATGGCTTAAAATCCCTCTGACCACTGTGCAGGACGCAGTATATGTCATTCCCAAGACCAACTGACGCTGTATTGGCCGCATAAGGAGGCCCTACACCATACTAATAAATGACTGTGGTCTAAAACCAGGTGTTTCAGTTTCATTGTCCAACCCCTGTATATATATGAGCCTGCTAGTGAGCATGCTTCATTTATCTTTGGTGGTTTACCTGTTTAAAAACAGCGTCAATGGCACCTCTGCTCATACTCTCTTTCTTATATACATCTAATGCAACACTTACATAAAAATCTCAAAAGCAAAACAGAGAGTGGAATATTTCACATACTGTATATCTGTATTCACCTTTTGTCTAAAACACTCTGTTAGGACTCCTATGTCTTTAAGCCCCGCCTCCTGATGAGCCCAGTGTGCTTCAATTGGTCAACCGCCAGAGCAGCATCCTGCTGCAAGTTCTGCCCCCACATTGCTCTGGCTGTTCTGCTGGCAGATCTACCTTCACAAGAGGGACTGGATCAGTTTGTTCTCACTCTCTGCGTGTTGTGTGAAGGTGTACCAGATTTGCTGGTAGGCAGACAATAAGGATACAAGATGATGTGACCTTGTAACAGAGAAAAAGGCTGGAATTCCAACATGTGAGAGAGGTTTTCCCTTTGGCGTGTAGGCTGGGGTTTATAATTTTGTAGACTTGTACATGGGGAAAATCTGAAAAGTATAATAGGTCCTTTTTAGATATACTGCAACAGTGAAATAAAACAAGCTTGTTACATTTTGGAACTCTAACAATACTGACACAAAACAAACAAAAATACAACAAAAAAGAAAAAGGTGTGACAGGAAAATAAAAAAAGAAGAATAAAAAAAATGATCATCTTTGTCGTTTTGTTCTTTACATTATATATATATATATATATATATATATATATATATATATATATATATATATAATAAATATACAAATGTTTACAAAGACACACAAACACACAAGGTGGTAGACAGTTTCAAATTTAAAGATTTAAATGAGAGAGCACAAACTGTCCAAGTGACGTTCTTAAGAATGCTGTATGGGAATTATTAGAGTTTTTTTTTTAAAAATGATGAACAAGAAATTTACACTGAAAGCATAAAAGGGAAACAGGAACTGCCAAATGGTTAACTTTATTAATTACACACTGAGTATTTGAGAAGTGGACACAGTAATTCACAGGACTTGCCATGTATATATATAATAAACATTATTCTTGAAGGCACTGGTATGAATAATATGACAGTAAGCATTAATCAGTAGGAATCATGTGTGCAGGGGATCTCGCAGATCCTCTTCTCCTTTGTTGAACAGGACACATCCCCCCATTTATCGTTATAGTAAACCACACAGTCCTCTCCCAGTGGATCATTTTCTTTCCAGTCATCTGGAGTATACGCCCACCACCTTAAAGAGAGGAACATAAAAGCACAAATTAATTTCCATGTTGTATTACTTCAAAATGTTTTTCCTATATTAATCTGAAGAATACATAATAAATAAATAAATAAACATCTCTTTCTCAAAGTTTTGTAAATGGAACAATTATGGAAATCACATTTAGCAGTTTGTGGAAGCCTACCGGCTGAATAACATCCTCACAGCATGATGCTACCACCACCATGCTTCACCACTGTGATGGAAATGGTCAGGTAGTGCATTGTGACTGTTTTTTTTTTTTTTTTCAGATGTAATGTTTGGCATTCAGGGCAAAGAATTTAGTTGTGGTCATTGTACCGTACAATCTCGTTTGTCTTTGGTCTGCATTGTTTGGTGCTTTTTTTTTTTTAATTACTTCCCAACTTTTGTTCTTCTCTGTAAATCATTATAATTATATCAATGTTCTTAATATTATTAAATAAAACAATATAAGAGTTCCCTGATCTTAGAAGTCATCCAACAGTATAGTTTGTGTGATGTGCACTTGTACATTGTGTGCTGGTGTAAAGGTTGTATAATTTCAGACAAATAATATTAAAGTTTAAAAACATGATTTGAGGCAACAGGTTACCCAATATAGCTTGAGTATAATAGCCTTATCAGGGTCTACAGTGTGCATGGAATGACCTAGTCAGAACTTACGTTAGGTTCTTCAGAAGTGGGGTCTGATCCACCCAGAGCCACACTCCCTCAGTTTCAGCATCCGTCAGACCGATCCAGTGGAGACTAGAATTTCCCACAGTGTTCACCATGCGAACCAGAAAGTCCTGAACAGCAAGGAGAAGGGGTAAACACCATTTTAGAAAACCTGATCGACTCATTACAGCAGGTGTAGTCTTAGAGGTCCATCATACCTGTTCTTCTTTACTGTTGACGATGGCCAGATCTCCACCCAGTTCTTTACAGCGTTCTCTACTGGAGCTCCAGGACAGTCTTTCTTGGGAGAATAGGTAGAGTCTGTCTCTGTCCTGACCCTCTATCAGTCCTAAATGGAAGAGTTTACAGTAATGTGAGAGAAAATATATATGAACACATACAATTATTTATATGTATATACACACATTACATACACACACCCAAAGACACATAAATATTCATCAGGCTACCAATCAAACTAAGTTCTTCATTTTAGCATTAACTTTTATTATTTTACTTACTTTTTGCTTTCATTTGCCCTTATTTTTTTGGTTAACCAACATTACATATTATTATTTTTATTTTTGTCATTTGATTGTAATCTGTACATACTAAAATAAGCCGCTCTGGATAAAAGCGTCTGCTAAATGCCTTAAATGTAAATGTAAATGTACTTGCATACTAAATCTGTCTAAAAGTAGTATGGAGTCTGAAGTATGTGACCAAACTGAAGATCTGTTGTGTAATGAAGATACCCGGATGGTGTTTTACTCCAGCCATAGTATCTAGTATACAGGGGGAGCTATCTTCATCATGCACTTTCAGCCAGAGAAAATGGTGGCGGATAACACTGGGGAGCAAAGCGCAGCCAACTCAGAGTATAAATGTGGGTGTAGTGGGGTGTGTCTTCATCAGAATGAGCCTCAGATAGTTAAAATATACAGGTCTGAAGTTTTATAAAAGATGAACTCGCTTTAGAGGATTAGTGCTGGAGTGAAATAGCTGAGGGTAGCTAACAGCTAGGCTAAACATAGTTCAGGGAGCTGAGCAACGTTAACAGCAGCTAGCTTTAAACAGTGGATGCAGTAATAACAGCTCTGAGGTAAATGTGAGGTAACTGGTCATGTGACTGTATTAGTATACCACACTAGGTCAGAACTTGTGACTGTACTGTATACTACACACTGGGGGCGTATACTGTACACAGGTACATATAACTGTAGTATGCAGTTTGCAGTACAGTAGTGTCTCTGATGCTGTCCAGCTTATGTAATGAGTCTGTTTCACACAAACACATCTGGAAGGGAGACTTCAGCCTAGGACTTTCTGCAAGATGGTTTATTGTGCAGAAAATGGCCTGTCAAGATGCCTCTTCGGGTAACACACAGAGGAGGGAGTAAGTCACAAGCAAGTCTCAAGTCTTAACCTTTAATCTCAAGCAAGTCCCAATCTAATTTGGGATGATTCAAGCAAGACAAGTGAAGTTATATTCACAAAGGTAACAAATACAGTGAATTTTTTAGCTCATCTGTCGAAGGTGCATCTCATATGACACTGCTTCACTGTTTCCCTGTTTCAGTGCACAAAAGGCCAGAGCAAAAATAGTTGTATAAAAAAAACAAAATGGGGCGTTCAATAAAAACATGTTTTTTTAAACATATTTAATTGTCTGATCTTCATTATACTAAGAGATAGAGGTAATATAACTAAACACATACAACTGAAGAAATGTCTTTGGACACGCTTATCGTCAAAGAATAGCTGCACAGATAGCTGCACCCAAAAGGAATCAACTGACAGGAATGAAACTTGGTGAGTAAGTTGTGAGGATACATACGTCCATTTTTGTACTTCATCTGTGAGCATGGAGGGCATGGCACTGTTTTGATTTTAAAATCTGAAAAAGCAATTTATAAGTTGTGAGCATAGGACCTGGAAACACAAAACCCAGGATACTGAACGACAAATGTAGTTTATTAGCAGCTGCTCTGTATTAAGCTGGAACTCTCTTCTTAAACTCAGCATGTAATGGAAGGGCTAAACTGCAGCATGTCTGACATCAAGATTAATCAAGATTAAATCAAACTGGAATGTTTAACTTAGACATACAGTATCTGAATACCCCATAAAGTAATGGGTGAGGGGGTCTGTCTCTATGTACAGAACATGGCCGCCATCTTGAAAGCCGCAATATGGATCAAGGACTAATTTTTCCAATAAGAAGGTGGTCATATATATATATATATATATATATATATATATATATATATATATATATATATATATATATATATATATATATATATATATATATAGTGATCATATCATTCTCTTCAACTACACTTGGCAACTTAGCAAGTTAAGTAATTGCAAAACTTACACAAATATACCATTACTGCATTTGCCAGCAGAGAGAAGAAAAATAGAACAGAGATGGTGATGATCAGACATTTCCCAACTCTCTTATCACTTCCTGCACGGTTATCTGCAAAACACACAGTCAGAGTTATTAGATAAATTTTGCAAATATTTTAAAAAGAGACAAAATGCATGCAGAATTATTCTAAATATATACATTAATGTAATGTTTGTATCCAAAATGCTATATTATTTGCAGTAAAACTCTTGAAATTCATCAAGATTTTTTTTTCTTGGGGCCTCCGACAGCTTTCCTATATTCCCACATTGTAACTGGCTCACTGTTATACTGTACGTGTGTGGCAAACATTTCTTGACTAAAAGCTTTTGCTGCCATATTGCGCAAAGAGCTCCTACTGTGTCTCTCTCACATAGTTTTTAACAGAGCGCTTGATATTAGACCAACTAACATTTTTAAATACTGTTAAATTATGTCTCTCTCACTATCGCTCTCTCCCTCTCTCTATAAAAAGATCTGAACTCTACAGAACTAAACAGCTGTAGTGTTTGTAAATCTAGGCTGTATTTCAAATGACACACTACTATACTGCACACTTCAGTAGTATGTACTGTACACACCCCGTGCAGTAACAGTACAGTAACAAGTTCTGACCTACAGTGTAGTATACAAATACAGTCACATGACTAGTTACCTCACATTTACCTCAGAGGTGTTATTACTGTATCCACTGTTTAGAGCTAGCTGCTGCTAACGCTGCTCAGTTTACCTGAGATACAGTTAGCCTAGCTGTTAGCTCCCCTCCGCTATTTCACTCTAAAACTGATCCTCTAAAGCGAGTTCATCTTTCATAAACTTCAGACATGTATATTTTATCTTTCTGAGGCAAGTTCTGATGAAAACACACCCCACTACAATCACTACACCCACATTTACCTCAGCTGTTGTTACTCTGTCCTCTGTTTAGAGCTAGCTGCCGCTAACGCTGCTCAGCTCACCTAAAAATACGTTTAGCCTAGCTGTAAGCTACCCTCCGCAATTTCACTCTAAAACTGATCCTCTAAAGCGATTTAATCTTTTATTAATCTTTAGACCTGTATATTTTAACTTTCTGAGGCTCATTCTGATGAGAACATACACCACTACAATCACTACACCCACATTTATACTCTGAGTTGGCTCCCCGATGTTACTCGCTGCCATTTTTCTGGCTGGAGTAGGCTGAGAGCTGATGAGGCTGCAGTGCATGATGGGATGCGGTACACCATGAAGATAGCTCCACCTGTATACTAGACAGCGGCGTCCGAGACATTAAAAAATCTCACCGGAAGAGGTACATCATCCAGGGAACTTTCACCTGCTGCTGTACGACTACTGAGGATTCGGATACACTACACATTCTCGCCTACTGAGTAATATGGTAGTAGGCGGTTTCGGACGCAGAATCTGATTCAAGTAGAACATCTTCCGGGTATCTCCAGTGAATTACAGATTTTCAGTTTGGTCAGATACTATATACTACGTTTAGGTAGATTTAGTGCACAAGTAGTATGTAGTTTGCCATTTCAAATACTGCCTTATATAAGGGTACTATGGCAAAATAAACAAACAAACAAATACAAACAAAATGCACAGTATTATTACCCTTTCTTTTATTTGATCATTATTTAATTTTTAATGAAACCAATTTCCACCGAAGGAGAATCTAAATGTTAACCATTATTACTAAAAGACATCAAAACAGTAAAACCTTACTACCGCATTGCTGCACACTCAGAGTGCTGAACTGCCTGCAGTCCAGACTTCAAAACATCATAAGTGGTGTGTTTCATTTTGAAGCACTTGTGGAAATATTGTATTTTAATATTGAATCTTCCTAAATGTATTATTGTTTGCTTTCCACAATGAGCAGATAAAGCAAGACAGGGAGTGAGTGGCAGTGAAAGCTTACCTTGGGACTGCGATTTTGATGCTGAGGACATATTTGAGTAGATATGCTCGTCCATTTCCATGGCTAACAGCTAAGTCAAAAAGCTGTCGAAGATGTTCTCTGCTGAATCTCAGAGGATCTCAGTGACACGTCCTCAAACTTTCAGTTACTTCCTCGATTTCTGTTCTTCACTCTTCTACTTTTACATACTGCAGATATTTGGCTTTTCTGGTAGCTTTTTTTCGTCACACCCACCACTTCCTTTTGTGTTTGGACAGTAGTGTACAACATAACATTTCTTGGAAACAGTTTGTACCCAAAAACAAGCACCATTAATGGCATTTAGCAGACTTACAATTTGAGCATTTCATACACAGGTAGGTGAAAGGAGTGTTGGGAGCCTTATTGGTATGGTCTAGGGTGGTTTACGAAGTAGGGGACCAGACCCCAGTCTACAGCATGGGAAGTAGAGGTGTTATCCACTAGGCTATACCAACCAACTCATGTATACCATACCAGTACCGTGTTAACACATGCCTTAAGCTAATTACCAGGCCGGTTCTAAACTTTTATGTGCTGTAATTTTACCTTTACAGCTGATAGGGATGGTTTTCACTCCCGGCTGGGTCCTTTCTGTGTGGATTTCCTCCAGGTGCTCTGGTTTCCAAGGTAAACATTCCACTTTTTTATTTCAGCATTAATAAAAGAATGTAGACAAAGTCATTCAGGTTCATTCATCTTTTAAAACACTTATCCTTCTGGGTTGCTGGAGCCTATCCCTTAACCTCTGGACAGACCGCTGGTCCATCACAGTGGATTAGATACAGCATTCAGTTTCTGCATGTGCTCACTTAGGGCAGATTCCCAAACACTAATCTACTGACATACTGACCCACACTCCTCTATATGTCATTTATTCACCCCTCGTTCTTTCCATTTAGGTTTTTAGCAACAATTTAGCCACTAGCCAGCAACTAGCATCAGCTGGACAATCCCTCCTCAGGAAATCCACTTTACTAGATTGCCTTGTTATTAATATTGTATTTATTACTTACTGATTTTATTTTTATTCTTATGTTGTTGCAATCTTCTGATGAACTTTTAGATCTTCCGGGATAAATCTAATCTAATCTAATCCAACCTAACCTAACCTAACCTAATCTAACCTAACCAAATCAAACCTAATCTAATCTAATCCAACCTAACCAAATCAAACCTAATCTAATCTAATCTAACCAAACCCAACTTTACCTAATCGAATCTAATCTAATCTAATCCAACCTAACCTAACCAAATCAAACCTAATCTAATCTAATCCAACCTAACCAAATCAAACTTAATCTAATCTAATCTAACCAAACCAAACTTTACCTAATCCAACCTAACCTAACCTAACCTAACCAAATCTAATCTAATCTAATCTAATCTAATCTAATCTAATCTAATCTAACCAAACCAAACCCAACCCAACCTAACCTAATCGAATCTAATCTCATTTTATCTTATCTCACAATAATAAAATGTAAATATGTAATATGTAATATGTAAATATGAAAAATAGCAGTGAGTTTTCTTTGGGTGCTAAGTTGCCTTACAGTACCCTGCTTGTACACTTCCACCATAAATGGATTCTAACAATAAGTTCCAGCTTTTAAAAGCTTTCAGGAATTCAGCCGTCTGGTTCTTATCACCAACACGGTAAACAACCCTGACTCTGTAAGATTCTCTAGAACGAAGCATTACACAGCTAACCACATTGCAAAAGGTGCAGAACATCCCGTTATGGTCACATGAGACTGCACTGTATGTAGTACCTCTTTTGTTTCACAGTGTTAACGCTCCTACTGTACTGTGTGTAACGTTGTTGGTCTCTGTGCACTGTGAACTACTGTAGCCAAAGACAAATTGCTTGTACGTGTGAACACACTTGGCAAATAATGCTTGATTCTGATTCTGTTGGATAGTACTGTCACCTCACAGCAAGACGGGCCTTGACTCCCAGTTGGAGTATCCAGGGTCCCCCTAGGTGTACATATGTATATGTATATTTGTGTCTGGACGGGTGACCTGTCCAGGGTGTTTCCTGCCTTCTGCCCAGTGAGCACTGGGATAGGCTTCAGCTCCAACTGTGACCCAGAATGATACCCTGCTTAGAAAATGAATGAGTGATTAATAGCTCCTGTTAATTTCTAGAAACAGAATGTACACAAACAACTGATCATATGTATTTCACAGATAGTTGTGCTTATTTAAATGGGTGTTACTGTTATTACTGTAATAAAACACTGTTTATCAGATGAACACTGTCTGTCCTGAGGTCCTGGATGTGAATCTAACATTGCTTTCTCTACTGTTTGGATGAAATATCTGTGTTGCTGACACTCTTTCTGCAAGGACCTCACGTCAGTTACAGTTTCCATACAGTTCTTACTCAGCAGCAGAGGTTCTCTGTATGTGTTAATTCTGGCTGAGAGATTTGGACAGTTAGATGATGCTGATGATAGGGAAAGTGGACGGTCAAAAAGAAGAAGAGAGCTCATAGAAAAGAAGAAGAGAAAATTCAAAAACACAAATCAGTAGTGAGTTCACTGTAGAACCACAGAGGAACCACAGAGGCTTCCCCTCAGACACAGTAAAAGTTCCTTAATAAATGGACCAATAGAAAGGCTCGAAAACAGTTTCCCATAAACCTTTTCCCAAGAAACCTGCAGGAATGTTTTTCCACACCTCCAAAGCTCAGTCTTAGATCTTGGTTGCAGTTTCTGCCATTGCTAACAGTCCAAGGAATCCCAATTACACCTTTAGACTCAGTAGTGGACTGAACTGGTGGACACGGTCCAGCCGAGTTTGGTGGCAGTTAACCTGGATGAGCAGAAAAACAGGACTCAAGATTCCAGCCCCAGCATTATTCCTTAAAACATTCCTCAAATGTAGGCTGGTTCCTGGAACAGCACCAAGATTCTAAGAAACCTGAACAGAACCGTGTTTGAAAAGAGTGAGGGCTTCTCTACAGATACACATCCCCTTTTCACCAATTCGTCTTCTCACAGTGGAAAGATAGATGGACCTCAGATAGTTTCAGACCTGAAGCAGGAACAGAGCTCGATCTTCCCTTTACTCGCAGAAGCGAAAGCTTTAAGTGCTGTTTATCTGATAGGGACATTTCAGGAGTCCACCATATCTCTTGAGTGGCTGTTAGGAGTCCCATTTTCTGAGTAGCATTTCATTTACAGGTTTGGACTTGCCCATTTCGCCACCAAGATTCCTTCTCTGTACGCAAGTGGATCACAATCATGACCATACTACTAGGAATTTCTACTTCAGTCATTTGAAAGGGAGATTGGAATGAATCCTGAAGGCATATTAGAGGAGTTTGGGGTGCTGGTTGTATATCTGGTAGTGTTCGTTAGAAGGGAAACAATGTCAGCAAGAGTTTTGAGAGTTTTGGTTGGGAGAACACAGGTGAAACATTCTGGTTTGATGGTTGAAGGTATGGAAGAGTTCAAATTTACAGGCCAAAGCCCAAAAGTAAGGAACTGGAAACTGAATAACATGTAACTAAAGCTCACTTTAGACCAGAAAATAAATAAACGACTGACATTATCCCAGAATATATCTGCAAATAGCATTTGAATACCATCTTTCAACGTACTTTAGTACACAGAACTGAGTAAATTCACCTTTACGTGGCCACATGATGTCAGCCGAACAGAGAACGAATTCACAGGCAACTCGCAAAATCCTCACAGCAACATCTACTTTTATTTAGCACAAAAAAAATCTCCATGTTGACAGTTTTATTCCTCTCCATCATGAAAACCAAAAGACCACACAATGTGTTTTGTTGTCCTGATCCATTTGTTCCAATCACCAGATCACATCTCCATTCTGTCCACAAGGGAAACCCAACAGACACTGGCCAATGGTCATAACACTCTACTGCTATAAGCCGCTCTCCATGACGCACGTCAAATCGACGTCCTATCTAAAACACTGTACGGAGCGAGGAGAACACAGTCCTTCAGAATACTCTCTTTAATCTCTAGGACTCTGGTTACCTACAGCAGTAGAATCTTATGAGGAACTGCCGATGATGTGAGTGCATTAGATTTTTACCAACCCGCCCGCCCCTGCAAAAAGAACCCCCTCATATTTCACCCTCAGATACATTAAATACTTCCCCAACCTCCCCTCCCGAACCCCTGACCCGTCTCTTGCCCTCGCTCTCACTCATTCATTATTCACGCCTCCGTCATGATTCACCCTCTTTAGTTATCATTAGTCCGTGGGTCCATGACCTGGACTCCCACCGGTCACCGTTATCTCTTGCTATTACATCGTTGTTACTTGTTACTGGTTTATTTACACAGGGCTTCTCTGTTGGCATTACAGTGAACGGGAATCACAGGCAGTTAGTGATGAAGCAGCGATCCATCGATTAGAAAGACAAATATGAAAAGCAAAAAGAGGAAAAAGGAAGGAAACAAAAAAAAAAAAAATTAGACCAAAGATCTCTCCCAGCAAGTACCACATCAACTGAACTGAAAAACAAATGACAGATGGAGAGAGTGAAAAAGCTAATTCACTGACAGCAGCCCTTGTAATGTCCACTTTGGGTCTTTATTACCGTATACGATCCCTGCTTTCTAGTTAAGGTATTTTCTGGTGCTTTGTTTGATTGTTTTGTTACAGTTTTGTGGCAAACACCAAAGAAAGATTTCCCCTCTCTCTCTCTCCTTTATCTTTCTTTCTTACAAAAGCACCTCAAAAGCATTTCTGGACAGGAGGCAGGGGAGTACTGCTGTACAAGGTCTGTCGATTGGGTCAGTGTGTAAGCAGAGTGTAGTTAATGCTTCTGGGTAGGATGGGAGCTTTAGCGCGAGAGGGAGCATCTGCAGCGCGAGTGTGTTACCACTCTTGACTCTTGAGATGATGGACAGCAGTCTGTTGTTGTTGTTGCTGCCGCTGTCTGACAATGGTAATTACAGTGTCTTCAGATCCCTGTGCTGAGGGAGATAAAAAGAAAAGAAAAAAAAAAAAAAAAGACAGAAAAAAGGGGAAAAAAAAGGAAAAAAAAGAAAGAGTAAGAAAGGGGAGGAAAAAAAAGACAGCAAAGAGGAGACTGGCTCCCCTCTCTCGGCCTGGCAGCAGTAGTGCAGGTCCAAATGGTCAAAGTTCAAATGGCCAAAAAAAGAAAGAAAAAAAAAAAAAAGAAAAGAAAGGAGAAGAAATGGGCGGTGGCTTTTTCTTCCTGAACCTGGAAGTCCCTCTGTACTATCAGTCAGGTGGTCAGTGCATGATGTCATAACTTGGCTTCACTATGACGTAAGGAAGGGCTTAATAATGGGAGAGGGTCACTGCAAGACCAAACCGACCTGCAAAACAAAGAAGGAAAGAAACAGAAGGTGTATCACTCCGCAGCGACAGATTCTTCAAATCTCAAAACAGATTATAATCTTAAAATGCATTACAATCCAGCCTGCAAACGGTGACCAAACTCACATCACATTAAAAAAAATAAAATAAAATAAAATAAAAAAATAAAATAAATAAACTCTCTAAGAGACTGATTTAAACTAGAGCAAAAAGGTGCTTCTGAATATCTGCAAGCACACCGGCCTTTTGCGAAACAGTCCTGGACATGCATGGAAAGAAAGTAATTCGGAATTGTGGAACTGTGTGGATTTCTGGACACACTGCCTGTAAAATGTGACCTGCATTAGTGACTGATATTGGCACAAATGGGAGATTATAAGAGGAGCGCTTTATCAGTGAAGGTTATTTATTTATTTAAGGTGGAAAAAAGCAGGAAGACCTTCGGTTTGTTGTATAAACTGGGTTAGTCTGAAATTCAACAGAATTTGGCGTCCACGATTTGGAGAAAAATCAGCAGTTGGTTTGTTTCACCCCTGCGGTCGACAACAGACGCTGGGAAAGCTGAACTCTTGACAAAGAGGTCTGCGGAGCACAGGATATTCCGCCTTCCGATAAAAGACATGGATGAAGCATAAAAGGCCATAAACTTTTGCTGGATCTATAGACTGCACACGTATTTGCAGTAACTAGAAAGTTTAGTACCAAAATACTGAGTGGGTTATTCAGTGTACTTTTTACAATTTGATTTTTTTAAAATTTATTTTACACCTAGTTAAATGAAATCATGATTCAATTAAATTAAATACAAAACATAAACCATATTGAATGCTGCTGTGAAGAACCGCATCTCATTTTTTTGATATCTGGTAACCAAAACTTCGGTGCATCCCTGGAATCTGACAATAAATAAGAATTTCTACATTGAGAAATTTAAGGAAGACCCTGATCATTGGGAAGACATTTTAAATTCATTCAGGTAGAAACTGAAAAAACTCCAAAGACTTTAGAAGCTTCTTCCACAGCTCCATCTGTATTTAAATTCAGACACACAAAACAAATGCAGTGCTCATGACCTCCACCTAGTGGTAAAAACCTAGCAGTGCGAAGCTTTGAGAAGCGTCTAAGCGAACATAAGAAGCAGGTAGGAAGGCACCCATTATCTACGGAACGGAAGACTGTGGCACACTTCATTAAACTGAACAGCTTCAGAGTTTCTATCAAGAGGGGCTAGGATGTTCTGTACCTTCTCTGGGCCCATGCTGGGACATTTCCAATTGTAGAGATAATACTGCAGGTTCCCGTCTCCAATACCGAACTTCAGCTTCTCCAGAAATGTCTTATTCTCCATCAGATCCAGTGCATTAAAGACGTCAAATCCTTTCTGCAGGTGGAGAGACATGGAGAGAAAATACATAAAGGAAAAATCAGGAAAAAGGAAGTTCTGTGACTTCTCCAGGGCTTGTTTAAAAAGGCTTGTTCAACCGGGCTTGTTTTAAGAGGAACGTGTTCTATATTTAACTAAATAGTTTTTGATGTAAAAATACTTAAGAAACAGAAAAAAAGGTCCAAACTGTTCAAAACCTCCAGTAGGTGTAGATAAATTGCCTGTAAGGCATAACAGCACGGATATAAAACTTCTTTTCCCACATTTAACACTCTTTTACCATCAACATAACATTTGCAGAGGACTATAAATAAAATTAAAGATTAAAAGATTTGCGTTCTGGACACTGCAACCCAACTGTGGGAACTAAACGGGAGTGAAGCAATTGCTTAACTTGAGTGCGTTCGTAGAAGAAAGAGACTTCCACAGGACTTCCAAAGTTCAAAAAGAGCAATAAGAGTTCAGACTGTTCATGTAAACCCAAACCTATTTAACAAGAGAAAGTCTAAAGCCAAGTTATTAGCAAATAGGAAGGAATGCTAGGATAGGATAGGAAAACTGTATAGCTCTGAGGCAAATGCTACAGGAATAACCCGCCACCCAGCTTAGATGTGCAATCCTCACATTATTAAATTACAAAAAATAAATAAATAAATAAAAAAATAAAAGCTAACAACAAATAAAGGCACCTTTTTCTGTTTATGCTGCTGCTGCTATTTCCCATTAACTTTATAAATAAATGTCCAAAAGGACTCTGGCTCCCACACCGAGGTTCCCATCACCACTACTTATTATTCTTGTAAACATTTCCCACCCAAACACCCAACACCTGTGCTTTTATCTCCACAAGCACAAAATCTGAAAAGCTGATGGATCTCCCCTTTAAGTGAATCACGTCTGTAAATAAATCTTAAACGATCAAAAACCAGGTGTATTCACTGACCGACTTGGCTAGGATGAGCGCGTCTCCCATAAGGTCGATCAGCGGCGTGGTGGTGTGCACGTTGTAGAAGGAGTAGGCTGCCTTCAGACTGCGGTGCACTGGGTGGTTCATGATGGTGGACGGCAGAGTGTAGAAACTCAGGAAGTCGGTCACCTTCCCGTCTGAGTTCTACCAAACACCAATCGATGATCAATCAATCAGGAAAAAGCATGAATAAGTGGGGATTAAGTGTTACAGAGCTTAGAGACACAGAAGCCAATGAGGATTATTACACAAGTCATATACCAATAAAACCATTTTTAATTTATTTGTACATTTCAGAGTTTTAAAAAGACCAGTTAGCTACAGTCACACTAAAAGCCCTATCAAATACTCATCTCTTAAATTTTAGTTTTCTAAGACTGTAAAGAATTTAGTAGGTGACATACCTCTACCACATAAGTGTCAATGATGTTCTCCTGAGGCAGAAGCCAGTGTTTCACCTCCTCCAGGTTCATGACGGGTGCCAGATGGAACTGACGCAGGTAGTCCAGCAGTAGACGATGCACAGCTGGGACATCCTTCGCTATCATCGGCCTCAGGCCTGAAGACTTGGGAGCCTTTAGAAAGAGAGCACATGTAAATCAACTCAGCTGGCTTTACTGGCTTAACCATACAGTGAATATATGTACTGTCAAAGCTTGAGGTTACACATGTGCACCCAAGTGTACTGCCACCACTTCAGACCAGCACAGAGAACTATTGATTCTTGGAAGACAAGAAGGGGTCTGGAAAAGTCAAAAAGGTGTCTGGTGTTTGGTCTGGCGGTACTGGGTCATAACAATTACAAGTCACATGTGTTAGGGAAAGTTATTGGCAAGGGGCAGACACTGATTTCCACGCCGGGCCACATAAGGCACCAATCCTTCGGGCCCAGCCAGAAATGGGTCGGCTGGGGCAATGGGCGGGAAATGCTTTAAACACTCAGGGCTCTAGAGTGCGACCTAATTTCTCAATTGTGGGTGCGACCTGCCGTTCGATAGGGCAAAAAAGACTCTGAAAGTCTCCCAGTGGTTAAAAACAGACATTTCGTGGTCTAAACCAATCAAAGACAGTGAAGGGCGGGACCCCGGAGCGCCGTCAGCACTGAGTGATAGTACGTTCAGTGAACGAATCAGTGAGTGAACGGGAGCCCTCAGTTCAGTGAACGAATCACTGAGCAAGCACAGTTCCCTCGCAATGAGAGTCTCCACCACCAGATTCGCGGGTGATTCTGTGATTCACAGACCACACAGCAGTTCCCCTGCCGGCCTGCACGGTCGCTGCTGAGTCGAATCAGCGGAGGAAGTGATTCGGTTCAGTACGTTCACGCAAATGATTCGTTCATTCGAACGACACAACACTAGCAGTCAGACAGAGCGGTGGGTAGCCTAGGCCCGTCAGATAAACAGAGCGGGTGTAGCCGCGGATGGCGAGAGACGGCGAAAAGAATGATTTACATCATTTTGGTTAAGAATGTTAAGTTCAGGCCTGATCCGTTCGAAAATTGTTAACCTGGGAGACTGATGGCTCCGTGTCAGAGCGTTGGTTATGTCAAGCCCTGGTCCGGAGATGGCATCAGATAACTAGCCACATACGATCGACTCCGAGTCACAGCCTGCACTGACTGTAAGGAGTGTGGGAAGACCATGGCCGGCAGTAGTGCGTTTGTGACTGGTTCTAATACATTTAGAATTGAAGCGCTGTAAAAGCACACGCATCTATAAAACACATTACATGCCCGACAAAGGCACTGCCCAAGTTTTACCTTTCTTGTAGAATTGTGCTTCAAATAAAGAACTTTATGTTGACCACATTGTTAGTTAGGTAAATATTTACAAGTCAATGTTGCCTACATGGGCAGCGATTTAAAAAAAGAAAAGAAAAAGTGAACATGTAAAACTGCCGAATGTGATGCAGTTGAAAATTTGGGTGCACCTAAGAAAAAAACGTTAGGCGCACCAGTGCAACCAGTTCAAAAAGTTAGTGTAGAGCCCTGACACTGCACGTCAGACTCTTAATGAGGTTGGCTGTCTTCTTGGGTTGCGTGCTCTCCCATGACCTTTCTACAGAGGACACCCTTCCATCACATATAAAACATGAACGCTACCATGAATGCAGCTTGAGCTGACCGACCACGGGCTCATGGACTAAGCTGGCCCCTGATTTAGAGACTCGGACTTCAGGCGAGTTGGTCCCTCAGTGGGTCTAACCAGTTTTAGGCACACACCTTTACAACATGTATGGGCAGCGTGTTTTAGCTACAGCCCAAGTCAGGACCTCTCAATTAAACCCAGGCAGTTTGGCTGTTTGACTCCATGTGTCTGGGGTTCCTGGGCTTGTAACACAGCCCTTGTTCTACTGTGCATCTAAGGGGTTTGACAGAACCGCTGCCCTGGAGCATAAAGAGGCTATAGCAGCTTCAGAGTGGAAAGACAGACAAGCAGGGGTCTGGAATACAGAACTGGTATGTACCTCTGGCAGTCGATAGAGCTTCATGGTGCGTTGCATAGTCATGTTCCGACTCAGGTGTGAAAACTTCACCTCAATCAGCTTCCGTGGGTTCAAAGACCGGTGCCAATACCTGTGCACATATTTATAAACAGCATGCATAACGATAAAACAGGTGTACAGTTACAGGTGTTCCCATGGTTTCCAAAACAACATCCATTATTCTAGGAACATCGTCCCTCATGAAAACCAGACCTAGCAGCACACGATGATTATACAGAGGTCAGAAGTAGAAGAGTTACCTGCAAGTGCCCACTGGTTTGGGCAGTACCACTCCCGCAGTGTAGACAGCCTGGAAGATGCCCTGAAGGTTGACCCGTCTGGTGATCTCTCGGATCAGGACCGGAGCCACACGCTTGGAGCGCAGCTTCTTGTGCACACACAGGAAGTTAATCTCCACCATCTTCTTGTCTCTGGGAGGAAAACAGCACAGATTGCACACGTGCAGCTGACCATCTTTTAGACGCTGGCTATGCTTGACGCTGTAGACAGCTAATCAACACCTCTACTGGTGTTACTTGCACCTGTAATTACACTAACTCAGTTACAGCTCCGAGGAAAAGATGAGCTAGAGCTGCTCCAGTAAGTGAGCTTACATGTCGTAGATGCGGATGTTGGCTGGGATGGCGCTGATGAAGCCCACTAGCTTCTGATTAGAGTTCACCCTCACTCCACAGTGCCACTGTGGTAACCAGCCTGGTGGGCGCAGAGCCCTAAACGAGAGAAAAAGTTATGGATGCCTGCAGGAAGGTGTGGACGGTAAGAGAAATGGTCGGGACTGCAGAGGTCAGTAATCATGACCATGATCATGATCATCAGTGGTTGGTGTAGCTCAGCAGATAACACCACTACCCACTAGGTAACCATCACCACATGTTTTGACTGGGATTTGAACTGGGGTTCAAATCCCAGTCTGGTTGACTACGCTGTGCTACACCAATAAGAGTCCTTGGGCTAGACTCCTAACACTACATTGGCCCACCTGTAATATGACTATCCTCTGTAAGTCGCTCTGGATAAGAGCGTCAGCTAAATGCCTTAAATGTAATGTAATGTAATGACCTTCTTGAAGTAAACTGATCAGAAATCACATCATAAATTCTTCGCCCCACTTCTGTACTGAACCCAGTCTAGAACATGTACCTACCAAAGCAGGAACTCCGGCGAGTAGTCAAAGCGGAACATGTTGTCATCATCCTCCACGTAGTTCTCATTTAGGAGGGTGTACAGCTCCTTAAGCTGAGAACAGAGGGAGCGCAAGAGAAGAAGTTTATTCACATAAGAGTCTGCAGATTGGCAGTCTCATACTCCAGAGTTCCTACACAACGGGTGCCCTGATAGACCCTTCATGGAATCGGCATTGTGACAGTGTGTTGCAGTTTGTGATCTATTACCAAGTCACATGATTTCAACAAACCAAGCTTCATTAAGTCTCTACTTTGGGTTAACTGATCCCTCTAACCCTCCAAAAGCTCACAGTTGTACAAACAGTATGTATTAGCCAGTTCAATACAATCAAAATGTTAAACTCATACAGAACATTTTCCTCATTAATATTAATAATGATTTGTATTAGGATTAAAATATAATATGTAGAGCCTTCCTTTTATATGGGGGGCCATTCCATGCAGACAAATTTGATATGATAATTTGGTCATTTAAGCAGCCTCTCACAAAGTCAGTTTCCATCTCATGGAGGAGAGGAAGAGAAAACGTTCAGGGGTTCTACTTGTGGTCTTGGTTTCTCTTCTCACTACCTGCAGTGTTCTGCTGAAATCTGAAGTTCTGTTCGTTTACTCAGCACAAGCTCAGCGAACACCTGGCTGTGGAAGTGCGTTGGGCCACCATGTTTGAGACGGAGAGATGCCAGGCCTTCTGCACATGTGAAGAATGACCACATTCGACTTGGCATGGACCACGGTGCCTCCACACACCGATTTGTGGGTCGTCTCCACCGAGATAAAAGCGGGACCCCTCACTGAAGATGACCCACTGCCAATCGGGGTCACTCGAGAACAGTCTGGCACGACACTGTTGCAGTTCATGTGGTGTGTGTGCCGTCCTGTGTTGTGAATTGGTCTGCCAGTGGTGCTGGCAGTATGACTCATGGGGGGCATCACTGCAATAAGCTCTAAGTCCTGTTCTTGCTCATGTCATATGCACGTTTCTTCGCCGATTAACTCGCCCCACAGTTTTCGAGATATCGACTCTGTTCCAACTCCAGATTGTCTGGTATGACGTGCTGATGTGGGCTTGTATACAGCTTTTTGATCGGATGCAAGAATTCCAAACAGGAAGGAATTTTTCCGGAATTTTTTCCCATAGAGAATGAATTGGAGCAAAATACACGTGCCTATCTAACCTACTCGACCTAGAGACACCAAATTGGATACACTGGCTCGGGGCAAAGCGTTGGATTGACCTGCACTCGTCCGTTTCTCTTTTTCCTGCATCCCTTTCTCCTCCCATAGGGAATGAATGGGGCAAAAACGCATGTCTTTCTACCCTATTTCCGCTCGACGTAGAACCTCCAAATCGGATACAACGGCTCGGGGCGAGGCATTCAGTAATGGATTGACCCGCACTCGTTCATCCCTCCTTTTTTTCCCTCATCCCTCGTTCCTTCCATAGTGTCCCAGTCATTTTTAGACACACCTAAAGCCGGTTGTTTCGTTCGCCTGAAAGGCGAGTAACACATATACACTATGGGCAGGTCCCCAAGCACCAATACACAGTCATACTGACCCGCACACGTCTAACTGTTGTTTATTCATCCCTTGTTCCTCCCATAGAGTCCCAGTCATTTTCTACCCAAACCAAGCAGTGATACTTTAGTTCACCCGAGAGCCACCAAACTAAGGGCCGGCCCCCAGACGCTAAACCACAGTCATACCGACCCGCACTCGTTTACTCATCCCTCGTTCCTGGCTGAGCAAGCTGCACAAGCATCCCGCGTTTCCTTCAGGAAATGCACTTTTCTAGTTTTTTTTTATTGCTGCTCTTGTTGGCTGGTAGATCTTTCTGATTGACAGGTAGACATGAAAGGTGCAAGTCACAAAAGCTGCTAGTGTTTAGACAGAAAACTGAAATCAGATTTTCAGAGCCAGTCTAGACTGCTTTGGAATACCACAGGCTTTTATAATCAGAGCTTGCCTAAATACAGAAATACAATTAAGGGAAGATAGAAGCAAATCTGATTTGAGCATTATGACTCAACGCTTCACAACAAAGTGATGGAAAACAGGGGGAGGATGAAAAGGGTAGAAAGCGAAACCTGGCTTAGTTAGGCTTGGAACCTGTATGTGAGTGTGAGTGTATCTGTGTGAGCATCTCTCACCACAGCGGGGTTGCCCAGGTCTAGCGCATCCCAGGTGAAACCCTGAGGAAGGCTGTAGGGCTCTTCCCGGATGTTATCTTTATCCGGCTCGATGTAGCCATGTGATGTCACCATCTCTCCTACATAAGAAAACAACAGTAAACCAAATAAGATCAAACAACAAACATCTTCAACATCAAACAAGCTCCATGGAAATCTCCTGATAAAGAATGAGAAAGGCTCCATCAGAGACTGAACCTAGTGATAAGGTGATCATGGAAGTGTGCAGTAGCTTATTACCTAGCTTCGGGACGGGCTGAGTGTCCCAGAACTGGTAGCTGCGGCGTGAGGCCTCTTCCATGGTTTTGGCTGGTCCCGGTCCAACCGAGAAGAGCTCGATGGCTTTCTGGATCTCCTGAAGCTTATCGGCAGGTAGAGAGTTTACCTGGTGACAGGAAGCAAGAGTGACTAACAGACAAAATTCAAGAAATTCAGGAGAAAAAAAAAATAAAATTGCCACAGGTGCAAACACCCACTTTGGCCAACGGGTCCTGTACTGAATCCTTCCCTCCAGACTTGTCCTTCTTTTTCTTCTGTTTCTTTTTCTTCTTCTTGGCCCCTGTATCACCCTTTTCCCTGTAAATCATATAGAGCACAGTGATTAGGGATAAACACCTACCAGTAGGGGGACAATATGATGCTACATCTCGATAAATAATATGCCTCATTACATTGAAATAGGCTTTTCTGATATACCCATGCATCCTGTATATGGTCAGTACTTAAACGCTGACCAAGTGTATGTCATTCTGCTAAAGAGCTTAGTTTGACTGGATTTAGTGCAGCACAGTAAAAAACCTGACGGAATGGTGAACCAGTTGAGAAGAGGACAGTGCAGTGTACTATGAAGTAAAGATTTGCTTGCCAAAAATATTTGTATATGTTCAGAATTCTCTATGAAACGTGTTCTATGTGCAAAGGAGTACAAGTTTATTTTTGAAACAAAAAACAAACAAACAAACAAAAAAAAAAACACACACACATTATTTATATTTATATATATATATATATATATATATATATATATATATATACACATACACACACACTATATATATATATATATATATATATATATATATATTCACAATGCTGTTCAAAACAATTATCTGGGAAATAAACTTGTTAAAGCAGAGCTTACATGTTTGACAGCAGGTCTTTTTATTATTAAAGCACATAATTTTTTACACTGCTGATTATCTGCATTCTAATAACAGCTATGACTGTCACCATGCGGTAACCAGCACTGCCCCGGCATCTTTTGTTCAGCATTTTGAGTGATGATCAGCTCGTCTGTGTAAGTTTTGGACTGAACTGTATTACTATTAAATTGTGACGTGGTTCAAGACGGGTTCAGATTCCGGATGCATTGCTGCGTGTGGTGTCGTATTTGGAAAGAAAATTCTCACGCTGTTTTTGGGTTTGGGCCATAATTTCCTCTTAAAGCCCTACAACACTTTGTGTAGGTCTTCAGCAATACTACAGAAACTGTAGTCATATATGTATGACCATACATATCCTGGTATGGTCATTTCACTCACACATAAATGATATTCTATACACAAAGAGGAAAGCATATATAATACAAACCGAGTCGCAGAAACCCTTACTGGATATGTAGACAGTGTGCCACTCTCGCAACAGCAAGGTTTACAAGATGCAGCATGCACAGACTAGAACATGACCTCCCTCAACTGTGTCAGCTTCCAGAGAAGCCTGCGATTTCACCAGAATCCATTCACTTCCAGAAACTACAACCACCGACCTGGTAGAGTGAAACAACAGCACTTCATGTTACCTGTCCAGATCTGCGCAGGCTATTTATCACTACTACACATCCTACTATTACCACCTGTAATCATATATCTTTACTTCTATAGCACTTTTTTTTTAGTTTCCTGAACTTGTTGAAGTCTGGATTCAGAAAGGAATTCTACCGATTTTCCAAACATATTTTTCACATTTTCTGATTTTCTTCATATATTGGTATTGTAGTTATCACAACTTTTGGTTCCCATCAGAACTACACTAAATCAACTGGCCTATGCAGACTATATCTTCCTTAAAAATCCCATCAAGGTTGGATTCCTAATATTTTCTGGAATGCTCTATGAAAAGATACATAATAGACAATCATCTACCAACTGCGCTGTAAGAGATGGTGGTCTGGGTGTGCTGTAACTCTAACCAATCAGTAAGATACGTTCAGTTCAGCCACTGTAGACACTATGCGTCATTAGCACTGGTTGTAATACTAGGACTGGGAAAGTTCATAACTGTCAACATGGTGTCTGCTTACAGAGAAAGCCCCACCTCTCAAGAAAAGGGTGGAAGGTATAGAATAAATAAATAAATAAATAAATAAATAAATAAATTTAAATGTTTTCTGGTTATTGCTGGTCATGGCACAAGTGGGGTAGGGTTTACGGTAACGTGGTTAAATAGGGATTAACAGAACCCCCTCATTGTGGAGATTCTGCAAGCACCATACCCAGAACAAGCAGAAAAGGCCATGTTCTGTGTGCTACTGAGCTGAGCTCTAGAAACCATGTGTGAAGCTTTGGTCAAACGGTATCAGTCCATTTAAATACGTGTATATACCGTAATTTGACCCTTAACTGTGAATAACTTGGTCTCCTCATTCAAAGGGAAAAGGTGTCTGGTCATGTATGTGTGGCAGCTACTGCCCAATGGTGCTCCAAAGATGGCCGCACTATGAGGACTATGATACGATTCACTGGAGTAGAGAATTCACTGTATATGGTAAAAGCTGCTCTCTGGCCACCAGTGGACCGTAAACCTCAATTAGGGAAGTGCTGCTCTAGTGAGAGTCACCAAAACACCCGCTATGAGGATCAGGTGGACAATAGAACAGAGGAGCACTTCAAAGGAACTCTGTTTGAAATATGATTCACCAGGCATTTTATTTACCCACAATGTTTCCAAACCGCACTGCACCCAAGCGTTACGATGACTCAGCTCAATTCTACCAACTCCTCAGACAGCATTTGATTTGCAGTGAGGCACCCTTAAAGTACATCTAGGATATATATTCTTCTGTATCCAGAATACATAACCTGTTCTTATTGGGGTTATGCTTTGATTCGTCATCCTATTAGCGTGAGAATATGGACAGAGAGGGGGAAGAGAGTGTGAGGGAGTGAGAGAATAGTCCAACATGGACACTAGTAAACAAAACCAGCAGAAACAGGTAGAATATCCATTTTGAAAAAGAGTATTGATGACTGGAAGGACAAACAATAGAGCTAAACCAGCAAAAAGCAATGAATTCAGGCGAACAAAGGAAAACATTGGGGTTCGGTCTTTGTGAAACACGCAGAACTAGCCGTTTTCATTTCTCTCCACATTAATTATGTGGGTGCATACAATAAGTAGGCCAGCATTTTGTCTTTATGACACTGGAAGCAGGTTTTCAGCTGTTGAGATGCAAACAAGGCAATTCGGTCATGGAGTATGGAGAAAAGTAGCCCGTGTTAAGATCGAAGGCAAACCAGATTCGTTTCTCTAATCAGATCTTTTGAGACGACTGTCCGCATTGTTACTAAGTCATCAGCTTTGAATTGTGTCTCCTGGCATCCCCAACCTATCTGCAGAGATTGCTAGGTTAATGAGGTAGGCATCAGATAGTAGGTAGCCATGGTGGTGTAGAAAAAGGTAAAGCACCCAGACTGAGACACATCCGTAAAAATCGCAATTTGGAAAATTTATCTTGATTTGGGGTCTTTACTTAATTGGAAAACCATTGGAAAAAATGGCATTCCAATTCCCCCCCACGCCCCGTGATATACATTGTAATTTGAAAATATGCTCTGGATCTGTCACCAGATGACTCGAACACCATTCATTGTAAAATGATTAGGGGGAACATAACAATAACAATAAAATGCTGAGAAATGCCTTTTTAACACCCCTATGACTGTGAACAGGCTCTATAACCAGCTTCAGGGCACCAAACAAAACCAGGTGAGCGCTGTGCCTACTCTTCTCCGTGTATCCGAGAGTCCAGGAACCATGCAAGTTCCTTTTTTGTATCAAGCAGCAAAAAAAATCTATATATATTAATTAATTAAAATAAAAAACCATGACATGTTTCATATAATTTCATATAATAACTCTGTGTACTGTGATGTGAGAACTGCACATGCTCATACTGCCATGATGATGCTAATAGAATATATTGCGCAGCCTGCATACAATCTGGATATGCCAAAAAGTCAAATTTGAGCTGGCAGTCTGAACATTTAGCCTTAGCTACTGGATCTTTTCACAATGGTAGTGGTAGGAACCAAGGATCCCAAAGTCAACAATCCAAAAACGACCAGTAAAGTCACACGTCTTGTTCCTTTGGGCGTAAAATAAGGCTAAATCTGAAAAATCACTTTAGGGTCCTATTTTCTACGTGACCCACATGCACCTCGCTGGCATAACTAGGCCAAACCTTCCTCAATGGTATCAGAGCATAATGCCTCAGGCAGTGCACAGCATATTCATAACCGCTTCATGTCATAACTTTCTGCAAGGAACCAGAGACCTTAAACGCTTCAAATGTCTGGTGTCCTTCACCACCACGTGACCAACCATGACCACTGGAGACGACTTTGTTTACATCATAACAATGCCTTTTATTTTATCAGGTGGAATTCACCTTTTACTGTCAAAACACACCCATATACCTTCCACCTTTTCACAGCAGGCCTATCCCTAGCTGGGCAGAGCTAATACGGGTTTAGCTAAACTAGAGTCAGGACACAGCAGCATACTTACTGAGGAGCAGCAGTTAATCCTATTAGCATCCAAAGAGAGAAGGGGGAGCAGAGAGGTGAGGGCACCAAGCTACGTTTGTTTTTGCGGGACAGATGGTATGTCACATTACCTCGAGGGGAAAAGCATGCGCTTGTGAGGGCATGAGGGACGTGCATTATGACACGAAACAAAGGCCAGCGAAAGAAAGAAACTGCACTAACTGTTGGTTCGACAGGATTCTATCCCTGCTGGAGGGAAGAGGCCACCAAAACAAAACCATGGCTGCTCATCCACCACTGCTGCATTCAGTCTTTACTGCCTGACTGAACACTATACTGTACTGTAGTGTCAGGCATGGACCCTAGCAGTATGTATGGCGCTTTGTGCTGAGAGGCTGTACGTGTTCATTCACCATCAAGTGGTTGAGGCACCTCCTACATGGTGTGGCAATTAAAGAAGACGGCTCGAGGACAAATGTACACAAAACGTATTCCCTCTTATCCCAAATGTACTAGATCAGCCGAGGCGTCTTTGGAGTCAGAGGTTTACGTTAGCTTTAGGCTTTATAATGGACCTCTATGTGCCTGCCACCACTTGCTACACTTGCTAGCAACCTCAGCATCAAATACACACACTCACATACACACAATATATATATTCAAGTTATCCACACAACCGCTGTCTTGAAAAGAAAAAATCAGTATCTTCAAAAATGGGGTAAATCTTTACAGGAAACGTTCCAAAAAATGGCTAACTAGTCATTAGTCATTTGAATGATGGCGTTAGTCAATAGACAATATAGACATCTTTCCAAACAGGGCTATTTCGGTTGGTCCATTCTTCATGAAATTGCCACACAGTGTAAACGGAAGCTCAAGTGATCAAATGAGGCATAAAAGTTACAGAGACATACAAACACCTTTTCTTTCAATAGACAGCGAAAGATATATTAAATATGTGGGCTACATCTTTTGGTCCATTCTTCAGACATTGCAGGTTACAAGCACAAATGGAGGCATAAAAGGCAAGAGACTGTCATGGTTACTTTTAAGCGATCATATAACTGAAACAGTTGGACAGAACAAGGTTCTATCATAACACTGAAAGCTGACGCTACAGTAAACTGACAGATTAGGGGTGTAACCATTCGTCATGACACTGAAATATTGCAATGCATCTTAGATAATACACTTTCTATGACTCCTGCCATCTAATACAACTGCACTGTGTAAACGTTAAAGCTTGGAAATGACCGGCACCGATCAACACCTCTCTCCTGCTTCCCAACATCCTGCCAACTCCAGTATCATTAATATGCAGCGCAACATCATTATAATAATCATTTCCCCCCATACAGGTTCTCAACGTCATAGGAGCACTAATTTGTTGGCCCTGTATTGTGAATCAAATCGTGGACTAGGTGCATCACTTCACCCCTACATACCAACGTAGTCAGGTCACTTTGGTTTCTTTTGCTCCATTCTTCATAAAAACATGAAGCATTCAAACGACGTCAAAAGCCAAAACACATATACAGGATACAAGGTTTTGTGTAACATGCTGACGGTTAGTTCATTTGCAAAAACTGTCCCCTAGGTAGATAGTGCTGTTAATCTAGGAATGCAAACTAGCTAGATTACCTGTAGACATAAAAGCTTATGGACTGCTAGCAAATTCTCATCCATTAGCTCTAATCCATACACCCGTGCTCCATCACCTGCTCTTCCATCCACAGTGGAACTCTATGATGTTATCTGCAATAGTGCACCAGCACTTTTGTACTAACTAGTATTAATCTAGCCACCTCATTCCATATATCTACATACTGCACATCTGGGATACATCATGCTGTACCTTATACTGTTGCACTTTTAAAAAAAAAAAGAAAAAAAAAAAAAGACATGTTCCATTTTATTGTATTCTATTACATCTGTTTTATTTTAATCTATTCTTTATCTATTTTTGCCATATTATTTTTGCAGCTTCCATGAGTCCTACTGGTGTGTAAGCTGCTGTAGCCCTCGAATTTCACCTTGGGATCAATAAAGTATCATCTTATCTAAAAGAGACAGTCTTTGGAGACAACGCCTCAGCAAAGCAAGGAAACGTTAGTAGAGCAAAGACCTGCACCATTACATTCCAGCATGGACTCCATCTACTGAAAGTGAAAGTAGAACAGAGCTTTGCTTTACAGGCCACATGTTTCACCACCGCACTGCCAGGTAGCGGCCTACCTGTACAACGGCCATGATAACAGTTATATGTAGACACACAAAAAAAGCCACTATATTAGGTACACCTGTCTACACTCACTGTCCATTTTATCAGCAGCACATATCATATATATGCACCTTGCTGATTTACTATTACAGGCTGCCGCCCATCTGTTTGTACTACTACTTTACCCATACTTTTTTATCCTGTTCATCAGTGATCAGGACCCCTGAAAGACCACCACTGAACAGGTCACTTGTGTGGTGGGCCAGTCAGGACAGCACAACACTGCCATGTTAGTGGCTTATTAGGAAGGCTGGCCAAGTATGCAGGGAAACAAAGAGACACGACAATCTATATCAGCCACTGTTATAGTGTTTATATAAATGGTAAGATGCCTATTAATATTAAAATGCAGAACTGTCCTGCCTCTAAGCAACTTCAAGTCCTTATATGGTTTTACAAGCCTGAACAGTTAAAAAAAAAATTCCAGCTTTAGCACTTAATGCTTCACGTACAAAATGCAAACATAAATCAATAATCTTTCGTACCTAGTAGTTTAGCTACAACGCTAGTTAGCTTTATCTGCCAGGTTAGCATGTAGCTGGTGTAGCTGTAAAGCAGCCAAATAATGGATTTTATAAAATCCAAAAGCCACTAAACTGACAAGAATAACATGATATCCTCAGGATATGATCGACAACCACAGAAAATGCACGATATTCTGAAAAAAAAGATAGGAAATAACTCGCCTTCTTTTGGTTGAGATTAAACTAGCCAAAGCTAACAAGCTGCTATGAACATTATGGCTTGGCTAGCTAGTTAGCAAGAACATGGGCGGCCTCCATATGACTTCTAATTCAGTTAGCAAGCGCGTTTATTCACTGTAGCTGCCTGTATATTGTACTCCAGCTCATAAACCCACCATAACTACAGACTCAGCTTGTTTAGCAAACCATCAGATCTATATTAGCTCATTTGTGGGGTAGGAATCTCATAGCACAGACTGGCTCATGTTCCAATGAGCTAGATGGCTAACTAGTCACCGTTAGCCACCTTTCGCCTCCGTTAGTGGGAATGACTGCTATTGGTCGTGGATGTAAAAGCTGGTTTGTAATTCTCTCTAGAGAGAAAAAGAAACCCTTTGGCAGGTCAAAGCTTGCCCGCTACAGCAACTGACAGTACAGCAGCTCTGTGCCTACAGCACACAGCAGAAGCAGCAGCTTAGCTTGAGCAGCAGAACTGAAGAAACGAGGCTTTAAGTCCCGCCCCTCTCTTTACAACGCACCAATGTGCTCCAACTGTGGCTCAGAATGACATGTCAATCAAACAAACTGGCCAATCACGGTGGCTCGGTGGGCGGATTTCTGTGACTCCAGCCTGCACTGACCCGAGCTGTATGACGGCCGAGCCGTTAGGGCTGCGGGCGCGACTGTTTTAAATCTCTAAGCCGAACCGCGGACGTGTGTGCATCCCTCACCCGTCGTCAAAATGGTGCTCCTCATTTTCGCAGTCGCTGCAGTGCCCGTGGTCCTCTTCTAGCTCCGATTTTTTCTCCGGCTTCGGTGCTGTCTCATTCTCATCCGCCATGTTTAACCAGGAAATGAGGGACTGGTCTTGTAAACGTCGAAACACACCCACAAAAGCTCCTATTGGCGGGATTCCCGCACAGCATTGTGGTCTATGTAGTTTGATTTTTTTGACGATCACATGGAACACACAGAAGGGGGCAAAGGCCATGTAGATGAGTGCAAATAGGAGTACACTGGTACAATACCACTGCAGTCAAAATACAGGTGTTCTATATTGTTACTTCACTGAAAGCACAAATGCACTTAGAGCTAGCCCAGAATATGAGGAATATTATTCTGATTAAATAGTGTATTATTAATACCCATCTGACTGCAGATACAACTCTTCTTCTTCCTTGCCTTTCTCTTGGCACACATTTTTTTCTCTTCTAACTCATCCCACAGTTTCAACATATTGACACTGTTCCATCTCTGGAATGTTCGGTCTGATTGGGAATTGTGCGCTTGTATCCAGCTTTTTGATCTGACTTACGGTTTTTGGAAATTCTCTAATTTTTGCCATTAAAAATTAAAGGGTTGGAAAAGTACAAGGCCATCAACTGTACTTCGCCTCCACCGACAGACACTGTTGTTATCTCAGACCCCCAAGCATGAATTCAGTGTTGGTCTTATTTCCCCATAGCTCTTTCCTCCCATAGAGTCATTTCACTCCTTTTAAATCTCTATTGGTTCTTTTACCCGATAGCCAGCAACCTGCATGCGTTCACTCAGGGCAGATGCCCAAACTCTAAATCACAGCCATACTGACCCGCACTCCTCTCTGTGCTGGTTATTCATCCCTTGCTGCTCCCACGGTCTCCCATTTAGTTTAAGAAACTCTGTAGTAACCAGCTAGCGACAAACTTGCGCAATCCCACAACATATTTTTTTTAGAAAATGCATTTTTCTAGTTGTTCCCTGATATTACGTCCTGTAAGACCTTTAATAATTCAAAATTATTTTTTATTTCCGTCTTGTGTTATTAGTCATCCACCAGGCTGTCAGGATGCTGAACTCTCTCCCTGCTCTGCCCCTACATATTGAAGTATTGACAATAAAACTACTTGACTTGACCAGTCATACTTTTTTTTCATTTAAAGTTTTGTTCCAACAGCAGTGATTTGTAACAGCATGTATTTGCATGTGACTTTTTAACACACACATATTTTCTAATAAAGATGACATTAATCATAATGTTGCATTCTTTAAATTTTCATTAATATGATCCATAATGCATTTAGCAACAAAACCTTTCATATATAGATGGAATATTTAGAGGTACTAATGTACTTTGGGTAATAGTAGTATTTTACCAAGCGAGTTTACTACAATATAAACTTAGTTCTTTGTCAGGTTCTGGAATACATAGACACAAATATATGTTTGATTTTTTACTGTCTGGTTCAAGTCTATCCATACAAAAACAGAGTGAGAAACAGCTTCTTCCCAAGAGCTGTGGCCTCCAGTACACCTCACTGACTGACTGATTACTACCTCTGAACTAATCTTGTTCATTCTGCACATTTATGTACAGTCACCTTATGCTATACATGATTATCCATAGTGTAATTCTACCTCCGTAGACTGTAAACTTGTACATTCTGCATATTTTGCACATCCATGTCACTTCAAACACTCATAACACTTCACACATTCATAACTTATTTATTTATATGCACTGTCCATATGCACATATATCAACTATCTATATTGTATATTACTACTCTTTTATCGTTTACTATTTCTTCTTGGAGAGTCACACTAAATTGTGTTGTATGCAAGTACAATGATGATAGAAGGGTTCTATTCTATTCTATTCTATTCTATTCTATTCCATATGGTGAACCCAGAACGGTAAATCAAATCATGGTCTAAGTGAATTGTTCCACCACGTCATTCACACATTAACCTGATATAAAGCACATTTTCAGACACTGCTCATTTATCTGTACTGTGTATCACCACACCCCCTACTATATATCAAACCAAATAACATAATGCAAAGAATTTTGCAGATTTTTTTTTCTCAGAATAGTGTATTTTAATCCTCAGATGGTGAAACATGGCACCAAGTACCTTAAACATGTGTTGCTACTTCTTATATTGTGTTTTCTTTTTTTTTTTTTCCTGTATAACAACTTGCAGCATGACATTAATCAGTGAACAGCTGCTTTGTTCTATGAAGAACAGCCGAAACACAAAAATACTGCTGCATGGTGAAGGACCAACTACAGTCTTACCTGACATAGGTGTCAGCAGCTGTGCTCTTCAGTAGCCTTGTTTGTAGAAGTGTGACGAGACTCCATTTGGAAACAAAATAGGAAGGCTTGAATTTGGGGCTCTGGCTTTGTGCTTATGAACTTTTCCTAGAAGGTAAGAAAAATAAAACAGAATTATCAAAGTCAGTGTGATTTGTTTGAGACATGTGGTCAGAACCGCTCAATAATGTATTCATGATAAACAGGAATATTGACTTTTAAAATCTATTTTATATTATTTACTTTGAATATTAACATGAGGTTCTCTATTTTTTCCACATATAGCTCTTCTTTATGCATATAAAAATCCACCTACTGCCTTAACTACACCAACTGACATCTTAATTAATTTCTTCCCCCAAATTATTGAACTACTAAGTAAATGAATGCTGTTTAATAAAGAGCCAGCTTAAATGTGCTTTTAATAATGGTTATAGTTTGAGACCTTCAAAAATCGTTTACAACTAAATCAACACAATATTGAACTGAACTGAATGTTTTCCTGTTAATTAATAACTGATTAACATGAGAAAATCAGTTTTAGGTGCATTAATACGTGGCCATAATAATAATAATAAAAAAAAGAAGATTCATGTCACCAGACTGCAGGATTCAGTCTCTGAAGCTTCAGCGAGAAGAACACCAAATCCCTCGCTGAGGTTTGGAAAATATCCCAGGTTCTGAAGTTTGGACCTGTGATGAAAGCTTATGCTTAGATTTGTTTATATGTACTTGTGGTCCAGTAGATGGCGCCAAAGATGTGAGTCTCACTGCCGTTCAGCCTCCACCATATATACATGCTCAGACCCCATACCAATGACCTCAGGACCACAAGTATCAGAGAGGGTCCAATTATAGTGTAGAAAATGTAGACATGCCTTTAAAACTACAGTCATCTGCAAGGGAAACCAGTGGAAAGACTGACTTTCACAGTTCAGAAAATGCTGAGTGTTCACTGACCAAAGCAATATGGAGCATAATAACTTATTTCAGAATTTCAGATTAAAATTATTACTATAGCAAAATGATTTCATAGTCTAAATGATCACTATTGTAATCAACTGGAATGTAATAAACAATGTAGTTAATGTTGTTAAAATCACACCACGTAAGATCTGGGCATTTTGTAACATGGCTTGTGCTTGGACCCCTTTTCCCAGCTGGTTTCAATTCAATTTAATTCAAATCAAATAAACTTTGTCATTATATTAATACAGGGCTGTACAGTATAATGAAACACAGTCAGGTTCCTTCTTCAATGCAGTTACAAGAATACATGTATATATAAATAGTGTATAGTGAAAAGCAGACAAAGACCATGTGTATAAACAGTACAGCAGTATCTGTCTGTCAGAATGTAGAGTACTAGTGTATGTGTACAGTTTGTTAAGGTAGCAAGTGTGCAGTTAAGTATGTGGTTGTATACTGTAGATATATAGAGTGTACAGTGCAGGGAAGAGAATAGCAGCTCAGTGTTCAGGTAAGCAGGTTACAGTACAGATGTTCAGTATAGATAGATAATACACAGCTGAGATGTTCTGGTCTACAGGTTAAAGTCCACTGGGAGGCAGTGGAGCCCGGTGTGTGCTGGGGTGATCCAGGCTGGAAATCAGTAACAGTCTCTAGTGTTGTAGTCATGCTCTGGTATTTGGATCTAAGGATTTTAAGCATGAGTTCTAAACACATATCCACTATTATCATATCTGAATTTAGATTCAACGCCTAACTCCAGCTAAGCACCTCTGACTTGATTCGTTCAGGCTTTAAAGGACGTGTCACTGCAGCATGTGCACACTATCTTTTAGTGTATGTTCTTTGTTCCTAGCAAGAAAGGAATGCAGCTTTAAATTATTGCTATTATAAAGGTATTTAATAATTCAAATGACGACTACTATAATGAACTGTAAAGTATTTAATGTTGCTGTTAATGTTCTTAAATATGCATAACTGCCAAAGAACTGGGCGCGAGGCTAGCAGAGCTAAAAGTCAAAGGGGCTTTATTGAACAGACCGGTAGCTTTACACAACAGCAAAGCACGAGCCAGCAATGCAAAAGAGTTACACCTGGTCATGAACGGTAGAGGACCAGGGAGACAAGCAGGAAGGCAGGCAGAACCGGAGGGAAATAGCAAAGCGTAGTCAGAAGGACGGACACAGAGTCACAAACCAGTGAGGCTAACAACAAGCTAACAAATAAACGGAGAAAAGGCGAAAAGAGGAGTCGGGAACGAAACAAGGACAGAACTAGTAAGGAAAGCTAGATGCATAAAAACGCTCAGAAATGCAACCAGAGTTTGCAAAACTTCACGAAAAGTGACGGGGTATGCGGGGTTTATAAACAGGAAGTACAGCTAAATCTAATCAGTATTCCGGAGACCTAGCGCGGGAGTGATTGGTAGACTGCGGACATGTGGGTGTGACGTCTTAGGGTAGTGCACTCTGGGAAATGGAGTCCGGAAGTTTAGCGGTGTCAGTAAGACACGCGGACGTGACGATATCTTAGATTAGATTTGTCATGTTTTTGTGGATTTGATAAAACAAAAACTTGAACTGAAAACTTGAGAATGAACTATTTTACAAAACCATGCAGGCAAATTCATGTCAATGCAAACTAAAATCGCCCACCACCATGCTAATAGGTCAGTACGTCGACACGCCACACACCACCACGTATTTGTTACAGGTGCCATGTGCCTCATGGAACTCACTTGTAACTTACTCACTCGTGTTTAGCAGGCTGAAAATACTCCACACATTGGTAGTCAGAGAGCAGTGCTTCACATTAGTAACACTGCCTTGTTCATTTTATGCGCTGAGTTTTTAAATGTTGATACTTTTTTACTTTAACACATCGATATTTTTGGTTCCATACATCCACATAGAGTAAAACTCTGACACGGTTTAAGTACAGTTTCTCTAAAGTTTTTCATCTACTGATTTCACCCTTTTATGGTGTTGAGTGAAGTCTTTCTGTAGTTAGCTAGATGTTAACCAAATCTACACTCATTATTAAAAAGAAATAGTTGGACGTATGCACTCAGAAGTAAACAGGCATGAAAATTGGTGGGTAGGTCTGACATTGTAAGACATGAGAATGATTCAGGTTTCCTGATCGTTACGACAATTGACCTTAACACAGTTGACATGGCCAAAGACCGCAATGGTGGTCATCTTCAGTGACAAGTCCTGCTTTTGCATTGGTGGAGACAACCAACGAATCCATGCGTGGATGAGCGGTTTGTTGTTATGCGTCACACGTCCAGAAGGCCGCAGAATATGCAGGAATCGTGTGAGAATATTTAAGATGGACGGGATGGATTATCACAGGACACCATTAGGAACCTCTACAACTTGATGCTGAGACGTCTGGCATGCTGTGTTAGGCTGACACCATACTGAAAGACACTACCTCTGTATGTAGCCCAATAAATATCGATCATATCAGTCTAAATGTATCATCATTTATTGCTCCTGGTAGCCTTTATCTTCCTTCCCAATAGAACTGCAACCCCACACTTCCTTTTGTGTGCAGCTTTTCTTTTGATGATGAGTGTATTGAGAAATGAGAGCAATAACCACCACAACCAGATATCCAACGTAACACATATGTGCTTTTAATCAACTTTTCAAAAGCATCTTTAAAAGCATTAATATTTTTAAAATACTTGCTTCATTTATGTCTACTTCATTCAGAGGCCCTGTTACCGAACCACGTCAAGTTACCTGTACATTAAGTACTATTTTGTACAAAACATTAAAACTAAGGTGTATGTAGGCTTAAGACAGCTTATTGGTGCCCTACTTCAGCTACAGTTAAACTAACTTACACAGGGCAGCACCAACCTTCGTTGTTTGAGCACGATTTGATGGCATACGTTGCTCAGCATATGAAATACTAATACTGAAAATATCAGTAATACCAAAACAATTAAGCTATATTTTCTTTTTACTAAAATATCTTCTGTTCATACTCCACATTTTAAGGGTTACATTCAAATAGTCACACTACATTTGATGTTACAGATGTAAAAAAAAGAAAGAAAATGTTTTAAAACATTAAAGTGTGTCGAATACTTTGCATAACTCTCACCGTGTCCATTATACAGTGCTGGACTGTTGATTCTGCCTGTTTCATGGAATTCCACATTTATATGACCTTCATTTCACCATCGCTCGCTTGACTTACACGACCAGTCGAAAGTTTAGACACCGCTGAAGTTCTCCTTATGTTTATCTTAATGCTTTACTTTAGAATAAAAGTGAATACACCATACTCTAAAAGAGCACCCGTGGAATTATACAGTCCACCTCAAAAACCTCCATAATGGAACTTTACCGGAGGATAAGCCAGCTTTCTGAACCTGCAGTGGAGGCTGATAGAACAAGGTTCATGTCTAAGCAGGTTTGGAGCAATTCGATTGGTCTGTCCATCATGAATATATATATATTATTGGTGGTATATTATATTATTGGTGAAATAAACTTTGGTCTCTTTGTCTGCACAGTTTAAAAGCTCCTGTTCTCCTTTATATATATATATACAGGGGTTGGACAATGAAACTGAAACACCTGGTTTTAGACCACAGTCATTTATTAGTATGGTGTAGGGCCTCCTTTTGCGGCCAATACAGCGTCAGTTCGTCTTGGGAATGACATAAACAAGTCCTGCACAGTGGTCAGAGGGAGTTTAAGCCATTCCTCTTGCAGGATAGTGACCAGGTCACTACGTGATGCTGGTGGAGGTTGGTCCTTCTTGGTGGTATGCTGACATTACCCTGGATACCGTGGCTCTTGATACATCACAAAGACTTGCTGTCTTGGTCACAGATGCGCCAGCAAGACGTGCACCAACAATCTGTCCTCTTTTGAACTCTGGTATGTCACCCATAATGTTGTGTGCATTGCAGTATTTTGAGCAGAACTGTGCTCTTACCTGCTAACTGAACCTTCACACTCTGCTCTTACTGGTGCAATGTGCAGTTAATGAAGATTGGCCACCAGGCTGGTCCAATTTAGCCATGAGACCTCCCACACTAAAATGACAGGTGTTTCAGTTTCATTGTCCAACCCCTGTATATGTATATATATATATAATACTGTGATAAACCAGGAGTATATGTGGTGTATCAGGATATTTACTGTTTCAGGCATCTCATCAGCTGTTAAGTGTAAGACTGTAGAGTCTTCAAGCTAGTTCCAAACATCCATTTAGTTGGGTGTGTCTAAAGTTTCGACTGGTACTGTACTTTTAACACTTTCCAAACTTTTTTCCCCACATGCTACTTCAGTCTTTATCTTGTCAGCACAAAACGTCTCTACAAACCTCCAGAGCCACTTAGCTTCTCCACAATGAACTGCTCACAACACTTAAGCTTCAAAACAACACAAATAAGCAGCACTCTAATAAACATATTACAGCGCTTAATGGCTACGTGAATGTCCGTAACATTAAAATGTATCTCCATTTAGCTCGCTTCTGCGGAGGCACGGAGAGTTCTCTCAGCTCTAGTGGTTCTCTCAGCTCTACTACTCTAAAGCATGCCTGGCGTCACCGGCTTTAAGACGAAAACGCAGCGTCCATGCTGAGAGACAGGCCTGCAGCCCTTCAGACTGGGCGCACTTCTCTCCGGACAGTACGCTGCTCTTGAGTGGTTCTTGGGAGGGCATTGGTAGAGCCAGGCTGTTCTTCTGCAGCCCCATCCAGAGGCTCTACACCAGGCAGAGTGTTCTCAGAAACTAGGGTCCCTACGGCTCAGGCCTGGAGCGGTCAGACGTTGCCCATGCGTGCCGAGACCGTTTTGATGGGGACTCCTTTCCGGGTCACCTTCACGTGGATGAAGAGCGTGGATGGAGAGAGAGTAGAGCCGTCCGCTTTCAGCAAGTGCACGTGGCGGTAACCTGGAGGACAGAGCTCAGTTTAAAATGATGGAATTTAGGCAATTTTACACTGAGTGCAGCATTCCACTCACCTCCGTGGTCTCTGGAATTCGGCAATTTTTAGTTTTGGCTCCATTACAAACAATGAAATATCAATTTTGTCTTTGTCCATCTACTGTAAACATGTGAACACAGCATCAGCCGTCTTTGCTAGTTCTGATGTCTCCTGACGCTCCCTGTTTTGGACCGAGTGATGTGCTCTCCAGTGTATCAGGTTAGGGGTTCCCTCACAAGGAGCATCACTTCCACACATATGAAACAGCTGTGGTGTTAAGTGTAAAAACTGAGAGGGTAAAAATTGCCAGATCGCCCAGTCGGAAGTCAAAAGGTCTGTGCCTCTACCTAGTGTACGAAAGAGGAACTGCAGGGTGCTGTGATCAAGAGACCTCGTGCAGGGCTGCAGCAACCCTTTGCGAAATATGGCTCAAATGTTTAACGCCACTGAGCAGCACTTAGGACCAGCTGAGTTAGAGAAGCATCGGGGGATAGCTCATTAAAAACTGTCAAGATACATTAGAGACATTACTGATCGACCCTTCCATGTCTAACCACAGGTGCCCAAACCTACGTTACATATCTTCGCTGTCCAATTAAAACATGTTTCTCCACTTCCGTCCATTTTTACTTTTAGGCATCATTTGAACACATCAGCTGCTGTTTACACCGAGTTAGAATCTCATGATGAATGGACCAGCCAAAATGCCCCAAAACATTTCGGAAAGATGTCTGGTTCCATTGACTTACATTAAAGTTAAACAAGGTTTTTGGCCTCTCCTGTAAAGTTGCCATTCTGGAGATACTTGTTTTTCTTTGGACAGTGACATGCGATATGACAATGATATGACTGAAATATAGTATTTGTACTATATTACAGCCCTATCCACGGCGCCCAGGGAGCAGTTGGGGGTTAGGTGCCTTGCTCAAGGGCACCTCAGTCGTTACTGTAGGCTTAGGCAATCGAACCGGCGACCCTCCGGTCACAAGGCTGGTTCCCTCAACCTCCAGCCCACGACTGCCTCACAACAATCAATATACAGTTACTATGAATGCCAACCAAAAGGGGAAACTGCTTCTGCGAGCAAAGCAGCAGGGGCTTAAGCCGCCTCTCTTGTCTATCTGCATGTGCCTGGTCATGGGTATTCTTTACTTCTCTCAAAAGATCAACAATAACACCCTGTCAATCATTTCATCTCAATAAGCACACACACCTATGCGCAGGCTGGTGAAGGGTATGGTGTACTGTCCAACAAAGTCGTTCTTGCTTGTGTGGTCGTGGTCCTCCACCACAAAGCGCACCAGTGCCAGCTCTGGAACCTGCAGCTGGAAGCTCAGTGTGCAGTCCCACCGTGGGTTGAAACCTGCAGCAATCACATGTTAATTACACAACCTGCTGCACACACAATCTTTGTGTTGCCGGGACACTGACGTTGTGTGATGGACTAAGCCTCTTATTTCCCAATTAATAGAAGCAGCAAGCCTGTATCTGGCTCAGGGCTGTGTCAACAATTTCACCATTACTGTTTATTCACAGATAGCAGACTAAATGTTTGATTAGGAATATAATACTATCTGAACCTCTGATTTCACTGGTCTCACTGTTGTCTCATGGGATCAGATATCATGCTGATAAAAGCTCCATTAGGAGCGGTTATCTAATCCCTGACAAACACCTCTTACTGTCAGCTGTCCAGCTGGAACGAATGATCCAGTGCACTAAGCAAGCGTAGCCTGGGGGTCAACAGAATTTCAGAATTGATCCTGATGTGCTTTAAGTGCATAAACGTTTCTGAAACTCTGACCCATAAAGAACCAGTGTCCTCATACCGTTGTTGTTGATGCGCTGGGTTTTGGCACGGGCTTTGTCGATAGCCACTCCGTGGATCTCCACCCAAACCATTGGGTCCACGATGGAGTTGGGTTTGTCCGTGTTAATCTTGGGCAACTGCTGGGCAGAAATCACCTGTGGAGGACACGACATGTTAGACGACTGAACCTTCTCAGTCACATTTGTGGACATAAATTGGGCATACATGATTTCCATCCTGATTTAAAATGCCTAATTTGATCTTTATGATAAATATCTATGTGGTTGGTAACCAATCACACAATCAGCTGCTTTAAGGTTGGTGTAGCTCAACAGATAACACCACTATGCTGTGCTACACCAATAAGAGTCCTAGGGCAAGACTCCTAACACTACATTGGCCTACATTGGCCTCCCTGGATAATATGTCATAAATGCCGTAAATGTAAATTGTAAAACGCAATGTGCTCTGGATAAGAGCGGATCACCACTACTAAATGCTGTAAACTCCTACACCAATCAAAAACCTAATGTAATATGAATTTGTTGTAGTCCTCTTATTTTTTGATCTAGCTATGGGGCTAACAGGTCAGAGGACTACTGATACCGATTGATTTTAAGAATGATAATGCTGATAAGTGCTGCTGTGTGAGCTGGAATGTGTCATTTTGGCAACAGCCAATAATCCTTAGACACACACACCCACCAGTCATAAAGAGTCCTGCAGTTACAGACTGTAGCCCATCTGATTCTCTGTATACTCAGTTATCCCCCTTTTACCTTCTTATTCAATAGTCAGGACCACCACAGAGCAAGTATTACATGGGTGGTGGATCATTCTCAGCACCATGGTGACACTGATGTGGTGGTGGTGGTGGTGTTAGTGTGCGTTGTGCTTGTGTGAGTGGATCAGACACAGCAGTGCAGCTGGAGTGTTTAGACACTGTGTCCACTCACTGTCCACTCTATTAGACACTCCTACCTTGCTGGTCCACCTTGTAGATGGACAGTCAGAGACGATAGCTCATCTGCTGCTGCACAGTGCAGTGTTGGTCATCCACTAGTTCTTCATCAGTGGTCACAGGACGCTGCCCACAGGACGCTGCCCACAGGACGCTGCCCACAGGACGCTGTTGGCTGAATAGTTTTGGCTGGTGGACGATTCTCAGTCCAGCAGTGATCCATTCACACCAGTACAACACACACTAACACACCACCACTGCGTCAGTGTCACTGCAGAACTGAGGATGATCCACCAACCACATAACACCTGCTCTGTGGTGGTCCTGTGGGGGTCCTGCCCATTGAAGAACAGGGTACCAAATTATACAGAGAAACAGATGGACTACAGTCTGGAACTGTGGAACTGCAAGGTGCACCTAAGTGTCTGTAGATACATCGAGGTGGTCATAATGTTACGGCTGATACTCCGTATCCATACTCCACGTATGCAGCAGAAACCAAAGATAGAGCAGCTGATTGTGTGATTGGTTAATTAGCAAATTTATCACCGACCCAGATCAAAGGAAAATGATGTGACACACATAAAGACAGACAGAGAAGTGGAGAATGTGTCTGACCCGTATGGTGAGTTGGGTGGGAATGTGCCCCGGTCCTCCGCCTGTCTTCTCAGGGTCGAAGTTGAACTTGGGCTGACACAGGAAGTCCGGTTTCAGCACATATCCACAGCCACCATTGGGCAGGAAACGTCCACGGTTCAGATCCATCTGCTCTCCCGGTGTCTGGAAGTTCAGAGCCACTGACAAGCACAGATGTCATGAAAATAGGGGCATTCATGGAACATTCCCGCATGCCCCACCCAGTACACGATCAAACCTGACATGGTGTTTTAATGTGAGTGCATGAAAAAACACGGAACACTGCTCTATTAGCTTAACATCTGATGTTCAGTGACTTCAGTGATTAAGAGAAGTAAGCTTACTTCTTCAAGTTCTTCATAATCTGTTAAAGACAGTATACTTATCTCCTGTGTCTAGTTAGGGTGTCCGATTTCTTTCTTTATTTTATATTTACAGAAAATGACATATTTCAATAGACAGACGCTCTTATTCATAGCAAGTTTAAAGGATGTAGGTGGGTCGTGGTACCGCCACTGTAGTATGAATATTGATATGCAGCTGACATGTCAAACGTCTGTTCCATTGAAAAACATCAGTAACACCACTGACCTGAACACTACTGACAAAAATATTATAATCTGAGCTTTTTTAAACTGTAGTCTACATCTAACTTTTGTTCTGAAGGGTCCCATTGCATATGAAATAATAATCAAATAAAATAAAATAAAATAAAATAAAATAAAATAAAATAAAATAAAATAAATAATAAATAATAAAATAAAATAAAATAAAATAAAATAAAATAAAATAAAAAAATAAAGTAAACTTAACAATAAAATCTGTGGCTTAAAATAATTTACATAAACGGGAAACCATAAAACAAGCTCGCAAAACAATGACCCAAAGAAGTTTTTGTTTGTGCCTGTTGTTCATGCCTGGGCTGGAAACTGAAGCCCTGTCTAAAGGACGGTGAGGTGCACGGCTATGATCTCTGGTTTTGACCTCAACCTCAATATTTTTGGATTATGAACGCATTATGATGTCTTCTTGTCCACCGACCGATGCAATAGACTCTGGCTTTGAACTGAGGAAATGCCTTTCTAACAGGGTCTTACATCCAGCTGCCTGGAGCACTCAGCTTTAACATACACATCCAGCAAAAACAGGATCTCTACTAGACTAGCCTGCTTCGGGGAGCTTCTGTAGCTTTGACTGACGTGGAAAGAAGCTTTAAAAAGTCACTGGCACATTCCGCTTTACGCTTACCCATCTGACAGCCTCCGTTCCACATATCCTGCGGGTCATAGTTGGAGGACTGCAGCCTCTGGCCTGATGGGTAGATCCGGCTCAGCTGCCTACTGTTGTGCCTCACGAAGAGCCTTCCTGTTGGAGACACATGCACACAGAGAAAATAAGGGGAGTGTCGTATGTCTGTTAATTCTAAAATCCACATATACACCAAGCTACGTTTCTCTCCCACAACACGGAGGGACTATAATCTCAAACGCCTTAAAAGGCATAAAGTCTTACGATTCAGTAACTTAATCCAGGACTATAATATACTATACATTTTTGCCAAGCAAAATGTCAATACTGGTCCATGAATGGATTCTGCAACCCCAAAGAAGTGCAGAAAAAGTTGGACGCTGTGTAAAATGCAGATAAATGTAAATAAATACAGAAAGCATATGTGTTTCGAAAACCTCTATACACTGTTCAGCATTGATGGCACCTTTCCAGGCGTTTAAGCTTCCCACAGCACTAATGCAACCTTGGGGCCCATGGTTTCCAAAAGGAATATTAAATTCTGATCCATCTAGAACACAGACCACAGAACAGCTTTCCATTTTGCCTCAGTTCATTTGAAATGAGCTTTGGCACAGAGAAGACAGCGATGCTTCTGGATCTCGTTGATCCTGTAAAACTTGCATTTGCGGATTGCACAGTGAACTTTGTTCACAGACAGTAACTCCTGGAAGTGTTCCTGAGCCCATGCAGTGATATCTAGTGCAGTGATATCTAGTGCAGTGATATCTAGTACACTTCCAGACTGTTTTTAATGAAGTCCTGTATTTAGTCTAAAGGTTCAAAGATTCTGAGCATCCAATATTGACCGTCGACCTTTCTCCTTCGACACAGGGATTTCCAAAAGTGCTCTGAATCTTTTGATGATGTTATGTACTGTTGATGGTGCGAGTTCCAAACATTTCTAAATGCAGAATGCAGAAGATGCATTAACTTACTGAAAGGCTTGAACAAATCAGACGCTTGCAGATAAAAATAAGAGTGATAGCTTTAATCCTACATTGGGTGGAAAGAAAGGCAATCCTCAAAACATGGGGAAAGGAAAAAAAAACAACGTAAAGCCAAAAACAAGAACTCCAAACTAGCAAACCAGATCAAAGGGAAAGTCCAAAAACTAGTCAAAAACTAAGCAGGTAAATAAACAGAGAACGCGACTTTGCAATGGGTCAGTGGGAGAGAGGAATATATATATACAGACTAAATTACCAACAGGTGTTATCAATACTCGGGTGACCTCATGTGAGTGTGAGTCATGTGATCTCCTATAGGATCCTGGGAAATGTAGTTCGGAGAGTCGACTGAACAAACCAGTGAAATGGAGTAGGGAGTATAACAAGGTGTGGCAACAGGAAGTGTGACACTTACTTTTCGCTTACTTTAGACTCAAGGTATTCAGTCGTTTGCATGCATATACAGTGTATTGCCCGTGTTTTTCATTCACCCCTCCAAATAGTTAAATACAGGTGTTCCAATCACTTTCATGGCCACAAGTGTTTAAACCATCACCTAGACATGAAGATTGCTTCTACAGACATTCTACACATACATCGAGCTCTTAGGAGCTCAGCGAATTACAGCGTGGTACTGTGATATGATGCCACTTAGTAGTCCAGCTGTGAAATTTCCTTACCACTAAATATACCACCGTCCACTGTCAGTGGGATTATAACAAAGCGACTGGGAACGACAGCAACTCAGTCACAAAGTGGTAGACCACGTAAACTGACAGAGTGGGGTCAACGGATGCTGAGGAGCATAGAGCGCAAAGGTCACAACGTTCTGCAGACCTCCAAACTTCATGTGGCCTTCAGATCAGCTCCAAAGCAGTGTGTAGAGAGCTGCATGGAACGGGTTTCCATGCTCGAGCAGCTGCATCCCAGCCTTACATCACCAAGCGCAGTGCAGAGCGCAGTGCAAATGCAGTGGTGTAAAGCACCGCCACTGGACTCCAGTGCAGTGGAGACGTGTTCTCTGGAGTGACCAATCACGCTTCTCTGTCTGGCACTCCCACGGATGAGTCTGGGTTTGGCAGTTGCCAGAAGCATGGTACTTATCTGACTGCACTGTGCCGAGTATAAAGTTTGGTGGAGGGGGGGTTATGGTGTGGGGTTGCTGTTCAGGCATTGGGCTCGGCCCCTCAGTTCCAGTGAAAGGAACTCTTAATGCTTCAGTAGACCAAGACACTCTGGACCATTCCATGCTCCCAACTTTGTGGGGACAGTTCGGAGACGGCCGCTTCCTGTTCCAACATGACTGCACCATGACTGCACACCAGTGCACAAAGCAAGGTCCATAAAGACATGGATGAGCGAGTTTAGTGGGGAAGACCTTGACTGGCCTGCACAGAGTCCTGACCTCAACCCGATAGAGCACCTTGTGGAGAATTCCCATAAACACATTCCTAAACCTCATGGGAAGCCTTCCCAGAAGAGCTGAAGCTGTTGTAACAGCAAAGGGTGGGCTGACATCATATTAAACCCTATGGATTAAGAATGGGATGCCACTCAAGTTCATTGCGTGTGAAGACAGAGGAGTGAATACTTTTGGCGATATAGTTTATTTATAATTATCAATAAATAAAAGTCCATCATACTGTATATTTAATTATGATTTATGATTATATTACTGCTTTTTAAAAGATTCCCAGAGCACACACCATCACCCCCCCACCATAACACCTAATACAGGATGCATGAGAAATGGTGACTGTGGGGACAGCTGGGGTTTCAGAGCATCTCCAGAACAGACTGACAGTGGTGTTCTCAGTGCGTCTCACCTGAGTCTTTGATAAGCTTCAAGGCATCATTCTCTGAGAAAGAGGACATCTCACTTGGCGGTTTCTGATTGGCTGCCTCGAATCCTCCAAACGGTACGCTGTTACAGTATACCACCAGATCGGACAGCTCAGGACTTATCTTAGACGAACTAAGAGGCTAAAGAAGAAGAAAGCATACACGTCAAAACACACAGAACACTTACTCATCACGAATCCTCCATACAGCCATATAACGAAGCAGAACAGCAGTCCTAAACGAGAGTGGGCGCATTAGTACTGCTCTACAATGTGAACACAGGTCACAGCTGTCACATACCGCCCTCTCTGGTGCCTTCATGTTACTGCTCTTCACACTGAGCTGTGTTTCCTAATGTTCCTGAGTCGTGTATCTTGTAGCGATCGTGTTGGTTTCCATGGTTTTGACCCTTGCTTTGGTTTCTGGATTTTGTCTTCTGGATATGTCTCTGATGATGCCTGCCTGTGTTTTGACCCCACCCTCGTCTGATAGTGATGCCTGGACAACCCCTAATAAAACCACTTTGCACTAGCAACCTGCCTCAACCTTTACAACAGCGGTTGAGAAAGTTTTGAAATCAAATGGTTGAAATGGCTGCCTGATGTCTGAGTTTGATGATAGTTGTCCAACGAGTGTCCAACGAGTGTCTCCAAATGGGCAACTTTACAGAAGAGGGAAAAAACCTAGTAATGTTTGAATGTCCATGGGACCAGACGTTTGAATGTCCATGGGACCAGATGCTTGAATGTCCATGGGACCAGACGTTTGAATGTTCATGGGACCAGACGTTTGAATGTCCATGGGACCAGACGTTTGAATGTCCATGGGACCAGACGTCTGAATGTCCATGGGACCAGACGTTTGAATGTTCATGGGACCAGACGTCTGAATGTCCATGGGACCAGACGTCTGAATGTCCATGGGACCAGACGTTTGAATGTCCATGGGACCAGACGTTTGAATGTCCATGGGACCAGACGTTTGAATGTCCATGGGACCAGACGTTTGAATGTCCATGGGACCAGACGTTTGAATGTCCATGGGACCAGACGTTTGAATGTCCATGGGACCAGACGTTTGAATGTCCATGGGACCAGACGTTTGAATGTTCATGGGACCAGACGTTTGAATGTCCATGGGACCAGACGTTTGAATGTTCATGGGACCAGACGTTTGAATGTTCATGGGACCAGACGTTTGAATGTCCATGGGACCAGACGTTTGAATTTCCATGGGCCCAGACGTTTGAAAGTTCATGGGACCAGACGTTTGAATGTCCATGGGACCAGACGTTTGAATGTCCATGGGACCAGACGTTTGAAAGTTCATGGGACCAGACGTTTTTCCAAGCATTTCTCTCTCTGGGGTTTTATGTTCACCTTGAATTACACTTAGGACATATGTTGTTTTACATGACCATTTTAAACAGACTTTACTCGATACCGTGCCTTTAAGGCTGTTTGAAGATGAATGACCTTCGTTCTGTCCCGTCCTGTGCCTCATTTAAAAAACAGTCAGTGCTGAAACTTCAGTGGAAGGTGCTAAACTGTTGTCGGCTGAATGGATAAATGTAAATGAGCTGGCACATGTGACACCACAGGAACAATAAACTCCAAACACGCTGTTTTCGCAGCTTAGCTTCCTTATACAGTCTGTAGGGAGTGAGGAGTGGATGGCAAGTTCATGACGAATTGTGCTTAACAGCGCCAGTGACGTTAACTAGCAAGGTAGAAAAGAGCCAATGTTAATTTAAGGTTGACTTTAAAGAGGCAGTGTGTATGCTTTACTGGCATCTATTGGTGAGATAACTACATGTACTCCTCCCACACACCCCACATGCGACAGTGTGAAAGAACCAGTGCTGGGTTTGTCTATTCTGGGCTCCGTTGGAACATGGAAGTGCATCATGGTGGCTCCCTATCTAGATACGAGGGGCTCATTCTAAGCTAATGAAAACACAATTATTCACAGTTACAGGTAGTTATACATTAATAAAACAGTTTATTATAGTATATTATATTCAATTTCTGTTTATAGAGCCCCCTCCAAATTTTACATACTGTACCTTTAACTAGAAAAGCGCATTTCCTGAAAAAACTGTGTGATTGCTGCTAGGTGTTTGCTATGGTATCCCAAGTGGTCGCTGTTAGGCGTTGCAACTGTATCCTAAGTGCTTGCTATGATGTTGCTAGGCTGTTGCTATGGTATCCCAGGTGGTTGCTAAGGTGTTGATAGGATGTTGCTACGGTATCCCAGGTAGTTGCTAAGAAGTTGCGATGCAATTGCTTAGGTATTCTAGGCGGTTGTTAAGGTGTTGCCAGCTGGTTGCTATGGTGTAAAAAAACAAAAATAAAAAATACACAGTATTATTCTCCCAGCAACAATATATATAGTATAAAGTATATAACCAACTGTCAATATCTTACCCATCCCATCCACACAGTCCTACCCCAGCCTAACCTTATTCATTTTTAATGAGGGGGACGTATCAAGGTTTTATGAAACCCAGTCAGATCAAAAAGCTATTTGCAAGGATACCATTTCTGATCAAACCAAATATTCCGGATTTAGAAATGGTGTCAATATCTTGTACACTGGGGTTTTAAAAAACAAACAAGAAAAAGAAATGAAAGAAGAATATAAAAACAGAACAACAATGGTGTGGTACGTGTGCAATCACTAAACTCTGTACTGGACTCACTTTCCCAGGATCCTTCTTGCTAGGGCTCTTGCCTGCTATCTCCTCTTCTGAACTGGAGGAGAAACTGGCCGAGCTGTTTGTCTTCCCCAGCTGACTAGCATCCAGCTTCTTTCCCTTCACCAGGATCCGACCTTTCAGCTCCTGCAGAAAGAAGGCAGGTTAGAGGGGCCGCTGTTCCAGTCCTGCTTAGATGTTTTTTAAGATACTTTGAAATGAACAAAAATCAGATTGGATTTACGCTTAGCCTGGTGACAGTAAGGATGTAACAGAACCTCTAAAGAACCTTTCTACACCAGCCAGTCATAAAATCACTAGTACCTCCATGTATCTACACTCACCGTCCATTATATCAGCTCTGCTTTCCATATAGGAGCACTTTGTAGTTCTACAGTTACAGGCTGTAATCTATCTGTTTCTCGGTATACTTAATTACCCTGTTATTCAGTGCTCAGGACCCCTACAGGACCACCACAGAGCAGGTATTATGTGGGTGGTGGATCATTCTCTGCACTGTAGTAACACTGACGTGGTGGTGGTGTGCTAGTGTGTGTTGTGCTGGTGTGAGTTGATCTAACTCAGTAACTTGTTCAGAACGCCGCAGCCCGTCTCATCTTCAATCTTCCAAAGTTCACCCACGTCACTCCACTGCTGTGTTCCCTTCATTGGCTTCCTGTCGTTGCTCGCACCTACCTCATGGCAATGGTGAAGAGTCGAGCTGTACCTCAAGCCCTTCGCGCTTCAAGTACAGCTCGACTCGAACCACCATCCCAGAGGACACATGGAAGACAAGCGTCCAGACTCTTCTCTGTCCTGGCTCCCATATGGTGGAATGAACTCCCCAAGGCATGATGGCCAGCCCCAGGCTTCACAGTTGGTATGTCTTCTTGCGTCCGCATTCAAACGCCAGACCGACGACGCGTGGACCCATCTACTTTGGTTTCATCTCGTATGCACTTCAGTAAGTGAGCTCTAACATCCAAAGCTCTCTAAGTTCAGACGTGCCTGTATTGTGGCTTGCACTTATACGTGACCAAGATTTCTGGCGTCATAGTGTGTTGCTATAGGAATTGAGCCACTGGGCTGCAGGTTTCAACTAGGTAATGCTTGTACTTGCTCCTTATGTTCTGTGTCATTAATCTCTGGGTACCAGCACTGGCCCCCTGTTCGGGCAGTGTCTGAGCTCATGGTGAGTTTCAGGCTCTAAGCTTCCTGTACTAGCTGGAATATTATCCATCGGAACACTAAGCACGGTTGTAAGTCGCTCTGGATAAGAGCGTCTGCTAAATGCCTTAAATGTATATGTAAAATGTAAATGCTAATCGGTGCAAAATAAAAGGAACACTGGACCCGGAATGCCTCAGAAGAATAAGAACAGCAAAATGTTCCTGTTTCAGGATTACGGAATACTGTAAGGATCGTTTGGCAAATACAGTAAATGAAGGCTTGGAAAATTCAGGCTTGGTGGCTACTGCTACTACCATACCATATCACTGTTACAGCCAACAGCATGCCCTATCATGCCAAAAGTCACATACGTGTGTCTATTTCAGATCACTTAACACAGTTTCAGGCAAATATATGATGATCAAGGCATACATGCTACTGCTAATGGCTAATCCGTGTAATAGCAGCCTCCTTTATTGAGAGAGAAGCAGACAGAGTGCACAGATCAGAACACATGGATTAGAAAGAAGTTACCTCAGGTGAAGGCAGCTGGTTGAGCTGACGGTCACTGAGTGGTTTGGTGAGGAGGGCAGAGCCCAGGATGGAGCGAAGATGCTGTGCCATGACCGCCTGCTGCTCCACACAACAGTGGTTCTCCAGAGACAGGACTAGAGGATACGGAGACGCCTGGAGAGAAGGGAGGAGTAATCAGACAGGCAGAGTTAAGTTAGTAAACAACAATAAAGAAAAAAACACTGATCTCTTTATTTTAAATTCTATATCTGCTCTATAGGTATGAGCACTGGGCTGGGAGGAACCATCACTTGCTCTAGTCTTCAAGACCTGGGTCCAGCACTGGCCCACCTGTTCTGCAGGTCTGAGCTCATTAATTTAATTCAATTTAATACAACTTTATTGTCATCAAATCAGCTCCTTATAATTAAATATATTATATAATTAAGCTCCTTAAAAAAAAGGAAACACTGGATTATTAAGAACAGCAAAATTTTGTTCGCAGGATTGTATAAGGATTTTTACAGTGAATGCACTGGAGAATTAAGCTCAAATATAAAATATCACTTTACAGCCAACAGCATGCCCTACCATAAAAGTATATACATGTTATTTTTCAGATGCCATTCTTCTTGCAGGATAGTGGCCAGGTCAGTATGTGATGCTGGTGGAGGTTCGTCCTTTATTGAAGAAACAGACATGCTGATCATTACCACATGGATACCGTGGCTCTTGATACATCACAAAGACTTGCTGAGTCTTGGTCACAGATGCGCCACCAAGACGTGCACACACAACAGTGGTTGTCCTCTTTTAGAACTCTGGATACGCCTGTCAGAAAGGGAGGATAATGCTGTGAGTGCATTGCAAACAATTTTGAGAAAGAACTCTGTTCTATATCTGCTAAACCTGCTAACAGTGAACCTTCACACTCTGCTCTTACTGGTGCAATGTGCAATTCAATGAAGATTGGCCCTTCTCAGGCAGTAAAAAAAATATTTAGCCATGAGATTATAAACCAATATAACTAAATTTAAATTACAGGTGTTTCAGTTTCATTTTACTGCACTGGAGAAGGAGCTCAACTGTGTTATTTATAAAAATTATTTATAAAAGACCATATATATATATATATATATATATATTTTTTTTTTAATTTAAAGTGTATATTGTTATATATATTATAAATATATATTATATATAAATATATATTTCTAGTGTTCACAACATGTGCGTAACAGTAAGACGTGCAAAGTGTGTAAGAGCCGTATCTGTACATCAGAATGCGAATACTAGAACCGAGATGCAAGCGTGTAATAGAATCATGCTTGTTGTTTAAAGTCTGCTTTGCTTTGGAAATTATATTAATCACTCCATTTTAACTGGAAACTCATCCCCTCATCTTCCAAACCTCTTCATCTTTCTGAGTCGTGGTGGGGGTTTCTTACGGCAGAAGGCAGGGAACACCCCGAAGAGCCGCCAATCTATCACAAGGCAGACATACAGACATACGCATTCACACAGGCCCTCCTTTCCTGCTGTGAGGTGACAGTGTTACCGCACCAATGTGCTGCTCTTTGATTAAAGCAAGGTGGTTCAATTCTATAAAATAGATTCAATCCTTTATGGTATTTAGGTAGATGCAGTCAATTTAACACTCCCATTGGTAAGTCCTTTAGGATACTTTCTAGATGGGCTGTTGGAACAAAACCTTTTATCTTTTGTCGTACATTTTAGATTATTTGAAATTAGCAGCTCTATTTCTCAGTGTGGCCAAACTTTATGATGAACAGCCCGAATAGGCGATCTAGGTGAATTACTTTTTGTTTTATTTTTTTAAACAGTGATTTCCGTTAAGAGCGGTGCTGCGGTGGATAGCTCTGTCATCTCACAGCAAGAGGTGCCTGGGTTTGATTCCAGGGCCCCTTCTCTGTGGAGCATGCATGTTCTCCCCCGGTCTGTGTGCAGTCATAGAGATGCTACATTGCCCCAGTGTATATGTCTGTGTGTCTGCACTGGGATGGACTGGTGGCCTGTCCAGGGTGTTTCCTGCCCAAACAGAGCACTGGGGTGGGCTCCAGCAACCCCCGTGATCTGGAAGGATAAGAGGCTTTGAAGATAGGTGAGCAATTTTCATTAAAGTCAATTGTTTTTTCTGTCTCTATATCATTACACTGATGTTAATATCCAGTGCCAGCAGAACTGAGTACTAACACGGAGCTTCGCTCTGGCTCTACCAGTCACAGTAAACTGCTGCACCTGATTTATTCTAAAACGAAACAGTAACTACCCCAGGAAAGTGTGTCTATGTGTGTTCTCACCTTGAAGGCGTACTGGGCGATGGTTTCGATGACCTCCTTAAAGGGGATTTTAGAGGTCAGCGTGTGACCATGATAGATTACAGGCTCTCCTTTATCTCCGTCCCAGCAGTCCAGCTCCACACAGCGGCACCCCTGAATCAGAGCCCTGGAACACCCACAAAGGTCACGTCTGAGGGTCTGTTTGTCTATTTTGGAGCCTTATGTAGTCTTATTTGACTTCATAAAATTAAAACAACAAATGTTATTAAGCAATTTTGTCATAGACATCTGAGAAGATATGTCTGAGGTTCAGAGTGGTGGAACCAGCTAAGCCTGTCTCTGGACATCAGGAGATTATCCCAGCGATATCATATTCGTCCATAATTGGGAATTCAAGATGCAATGTAAACTCATAGAACCTGCTGTTTATGTAGTTTCCCCACTAGCTGGGACTCCATTACACCACTGGGCATTTTTTAAAATTTTAAATTAAAATTTTAAAAAATGCCCAGTGGTGTAATGGAGTCTCAGCTAGTGGGGAAACTACATAAACAGCAGGTTCTATGAGTTTACAATACAGAGATGCAGAACTGTATATCTAAAAGAACTTCTGACTAAACTGAGAACTTTTAGACGAGTGAATTTGAGAGTCCCTAAGTTAAATTAATTCTGAGACACCTGTACTGTTTTTTGCAGTGTACATCTGTTCATTTTTAAAGATGATAAAGTGAATGTCGATTGAAATACTGGAGTTAAACTCCCCACACTGTTGGGTACCTGATGTAGGGCTCGGTGCTGCTGTCACTGGTGAGCTGGTCTTTAGTGAGGTAGGTGTTGAGAGTCTGTGTGTGTGTGTGTGACTGTGTGAGTGTGTGTGTGTGAGTGTGTGTGTGTGTACCTGATGTAGGGCTCGGTGCTGCTGTCGCTGGTGACCTGGTCTTTAGTGAGGTAGGTGTTGAGTGTGTGTGTGTGTGTACCTGATGTAGGGCTCGGTGCTGGTGTGTGTGTGTGTACCTGATGTAGGGCTCGGTGCTGCTGGCACTGGTGAGCTGGTCTTTAGTGAGGTAGGTGTTGAGAGTGTGTGTGTGTGTGTGTGTGTGTGTGTGTGTGTGTGTGTGTGTGTGTGTGTGTGTGGGTACTGTGTGTACCTGATGTAGGGCTCGGTGCTGCTGGCACTGGTGAGCTGGTCTTTAGTGAGGTAGGTGTTGAGTGTGTGTGTGTGAGTGTGTGTGGGTACTGTGTGTACCTGACGTAGGGCTCGGTGCTGCTGGCACTGGTGACCTGGTCTTTAGTGAGGTAGGTGTTGTACAGTGCTGTGTTGTACCTGATGTGTAGGGGCTCGTGTGCATGGTGAGTGTCGTGTGTGTGTGTCATGGACCTGGTGTGTTTTGCCCCTGATGTAGGGCTCGGTGCTGCTGGCACTGGTGAGCTGGTCTTTAGTGAGGTAGGTGTTGAGTGTGTGTGTGTGTGTGTGTGTGTATACACTGTGTGTACCTGATGTAGCGCTCAGTGCTGCCGTCGCTGGTGAGCTGGTCTTTAGTGAGGTAGGTGATCAGTGTGTGTGTGTGTGTGTGTACTGTGTGCGTGTGTGTGTACTGTGTGTACCTGATGTAGGGCTCGGTGCTGCTGTCGCTGGGTGACAGTTTCTGGTGTGTGTGTAGTGAGGTGTGTGTGAGTGTGTGTGTATGTGTGAGTGTGTGTGTGTGTGTGTGTGTACTGTGCGTACCTGATGTAGGGCTCGGTGCTGCTGTCACTGGTGACCTGGTCTTTAGTGAGGTAGGTGTTGAGTGTGTGTGTGTGTGTGTGTGTGTGTGTGTGTGTGTACTGTGTGTACCTGATGTAGGGCTCGGTGCTGCTGGCACTGGTGACCTGGTCTTTAGTGAGGTAGGTGTTGAGAGTCTGTGTGTGTGTGTGTGTGTGACTGTGTGTGTGTGTGTGTGTGTGTGTGTGTGTGTGTGTGTGTGTACCTGATGTAGGGCTCGGTGCTGCTGTCGCTGGTGACCTGGTCTTTAGTGAGGTAGGTGTTGTGAGAGGAGGAGATGTAGTAGTGGGCGAGCGGTCGGGTCATGTCCTGGTGCACGCGCGTGTGATCTGGATTAAACAGGTCGTTCTCCCGGGACAGCATGTACATGGTGAAACCGTTCTGAGTCATGAACAGGTTCTTCCGGGCTGAACGAGTGACATGACAACAAAAAACAATCAAAACACGTCACAGTTACAGAGCAGCTGATAATTCCAGAGACCCAGTGAGGTCGAGGTAGTAATATAACACAAAGGCCTTCAAGTCTAGGAGAGGAACCACTGTCAATAACTGCACAGGACGTAGTAATAACAGTAATGACATGTTTAAAGTGTGCAGATGTGTGATTAAGGGATTAAAGTGACTCATGCTGTAATTTAGAGATTACGATGTGCATAACACCACTAGCCATATCATCATAAGGCTCCAAGAAATATTGTTATGTCCAT